>ML107313.1:62026-89473 GCA_003697995.1 Taxidea taxus jeffersonii
ATTGTTAGTAGAGCCTCTTACCATGTTCTTTCACATTTATTTAGTTTAGCTGGTGGCAAAGGCTTAAAGAAGAAAACTAGGAATTTAGAGGGAAAAATCCTAGAATACACACACACACACACACACAAACACTTAAATTTTGGCACTTTTTCCAAGGAATACAATGTAAAGGAAAAGTGTTAATTAATTTTAGAAAACATATAGAATAACATTTCAATTAAATAACCTTAGTTTGCTTCCGTGAAATATACTTTCCTAAAGGAAATGTATAGTATACTTCTTTTTCATATAGAACAGTATTCTTTTTTCCAAAATACAGTCTCACATGCTTTTATTATATATTGAGTGACAAAGAATAGACTTGTTTTATACTTTTCCTTTAGAAAAACTAAATTGTTGTCATCACTCAGTAAAGGTTTGTAGCAAGTATGCTTCCACCTACACTGAGGAAGAATCTAACAATAACTCTTTATTCAGAAATTACTATTGCTTCTGTATATATCAACCATCCCCCACCTGACTTCCAACAGTGACTGATACGTGCTATTATGAAGTAAATGGAAATTAAAAAGGTAATGAGGCCAAACAAAGCCCATGAATTTTTTTCACCCTGCCTTTAGCACTCTAGCCTCCATTAATTAATAATACTCTGTCTGACATGGAGATGAATGATAAAATATCACATCTGCCATTAACTAGTTATGAAATTTCTTTACTTGTAAATCAAATGTCTTAGAATGTTCAATCATTGATCCAATCACCAGCAAATATTTATTGAGCCCTTACTATATGTTAGGCTCAACCAATTAAAAAATCTAGGGACTTCTGAGTATGGGTTATTGACAATAGTTCTAAGGCCATCTGAAGTAAGAAATTAGAAAATATCTCTAGAAAGCTGAATTCTCTATCTTAAACCCAGTGGATTTATAATAAAACTACTATGGCTCTAGGAGAAAAACTCTATTATGTTCATAATGGACCTTCCTCCATTTTCTATTAGTCACTGGGTAGAGGAAAGGCAGCTTAACTTCATTAGTGAGTCACTGGTTAGAACACAAATATTGTTAGGTGGGCCCAAGGACACATGACAAAGAGATAATTGCTCTTCCAAATAATCGCCAAATTTAGGTGGTACTCCAGATTTTGAGAGTGAACAGTTCTATAATTTATTAATAATAAAAGTGCAACAACAAAAGTAGCTATAGTTTACTAGACATTTTTTATGTGCAATTCACTAACACCTAATTATATCCTCTCCCTTGTTTAAAATCTGGGGTCCATTTTCTTGGGAATATTGAAGAGAGATGACACATTTTAGGTTGGATACAGTTTTGAAACCACACACACACACACCTAGAATTATTGCCATTTTTCAGCATATTGCTTAAATAAAAAATTACTACCATCACTACCCTCACTGTAATCCAATTTTTTATATTACAGGTGTTTCTGTTTCCTAACTTCAGCATTTTAGAACTAAGAAGTAATAGGGACATTTGATTTCTCTCTCCTTTTTTTTTTCCTATTTGTAAGTGGAGGAGAGTGCATAATTCCATTTTATATCTAATTTTGAATATTCCTTACAATATGAAAATAATTTGTTAAGGCTACTTGGAAAAAAATAAGGAGGAAAGCACTATTTCCTCTGGAATAGCAGTATCCTCAACTTAGGCAGATTATATATGATTTGTCATGATAAGTCTCAGAAAAAAGCAACCATTTGGACTTCAGTTCAATGGTCTAATTTGTTCCTGAACTTCAGTCCAGCATTAAATATGATACAGTGTCAGGCATCATATTTTCATTCTGAAAATATTGGTTTTGAACATAGTCCAATGTATTTAATGGAATATTAGAGATTAAGGAAGATAAGGATCACTTCATGTATACTAGAAACTGGAACTGTAATAACCTGTTACAGAAATCAGTGTTCTAATCTTTCAGATACCCCTGTACACAAATTCCATACATATTTCACAAAGATTTAAACAAATATTTAGCCAATATTAACAAATATTTGCTAAGAAGATTATCATTTGTTAAATCTGTTGAAGTGATCCAGCTAAATAAATGAGTAATTTTTCAGGATATTTATATATGTCAAGCCTAGTATATAACACATGCAGTACAGAACATTAATTCTCCCAAGTGTCTCCACAGGTCAATGGAATAATAAACCCCAGTCGTTCATTACGAAGATGGAATGCTGATGCGATTTTCTTGTGACTCTAAGCCATATGACTTCTACACTGAAAATATTGAAGACTTATACTTCAAGGATAAATTATCAACACATAGATTATGCTTGCCAGTGTTGGGAAATGTGAAATAACAGTAAAGTAATGGTCAGAAAACTGTATTTCTCTATTTATATTATGTTACAGACATGAAAATAAACCCTAGGACTTAAAGAGAAATTCAGATAGCGTTAGAGCATTTTTTCTGTGTCTCTTTTTACTGTTCCAGTTTATTTGGTTTTCATGAGATCCTGTTTATGAGATATTCTGTGAGCCTTCATTATAGAATGCCTTTTGTTTCCTTGACCTAGTGACATAAAAAGTAGATGAATATAAAGGATATGGTAAGGGGGGAGAAGAAATGCCATTTAGTCAAGATAATATAAAGTTTCTTGCTCTAACAACTTACAGAATTAATGATTTTTGACACTAATTCTAGTGCTAAAGAAATCCTTGAAGGGGTGATTAACAAAAAAAGTGTCTGGTTGCTTAACTTAATCATCATTTGTTACAAACCCAAAGGTTCTGACTATAGTGAATAGACTTTTCTTTAATTCTACAAAATGACATAAATAATTGTCTCTAATATATCCTCACCACCAAAAGTGCTAGTCTAAAGCAAAGTAATAAAGCCCAATACTAGTATAACTTACTATCACAGCAATTAAATAGATTTCTAAATCGCTCCATGTAATTTTTTTAAATTTCTTAATGTTTTAAAATTTAAATTCAAATTAGCCAACATATAGTATTCATTAGTTTCAGATGTAGAATTTAGTAATTCATCAGTTGCATATAAAACCTAGTGCCAATCACATCACAAGCCCTCCTTAATGCCCTCCTTAATACCCAGTAGTTGCCACATCCCCCCCTCCACCTCCCCAAATCCACCTAACTTTAAGTATATTATATTATTTTGACATGCATCGCTATGGTAGTAGTTACCAGTTTATAAACATTCCTTCCACAAACATTTATTTTTTTTAAGATTTTATTTATTTATTTGACAGAGAGAGAGATCACGAGTAGGCAGAGAGGCAGGCAGAGAGAGAGGGGGAAGCAGGCTCCCTGCTGAGCAGAGAGCCCAATGTGGGGCTTGATCCCAGGACCCTGAGACCATGACCCGAGCCAAAGGCAGAGGCTCAACCCACTGAGCCACCCAAGTGCACCCACAAACATGTATTAAACACCTACAATATGTGTCAGACATATTGATAGTCTTAACAGTGCATGGCTTACCTCTAACCCAGTACTTTCCATGCATTACAAAAATGATTCATTCTCTTATCTGTTTTTTCAAATAGACTTATATTCTTTGAAAGCAAAATCACTGTCAGTAGAGTTCTTGCCAGTAAAAACTCCCCTGAGAAGAAGATACTTGAACAAAATTTTGAGAACCACTATTGGTAATTATAGTAATAATAATTACAATATTTAGAAGGAAGAGGAAAAGCAGAAGGGGCAATATAAAGGGATTACTAATCACCAGTATTCTCTGTTTATTTTTCCATTTAACCTTATCATAACTCTATGAAGGAGATGACATTATGGATCCCATTTTACACAATAGAAAGTCAAGATGCAAATGTGTTAACATCAGGGTGTTAACTTGATCAAATCCCTCCAAGAAATAGAAGTGAGTGGTTGGAGAGTGGTAGATAAAGGAGAGAGAGCCATCTGCAACCCGTCATTATGCGGCATTAGATATGTATATCTGGATCTTGGAAGCCAGGGGTCTGCATTGTAGACACACATTTAGGAGTCCTTGACTTACACGTAGCAGTCAAATGCTTGAACATGTATAAAGAGGACAAAAAAGAAGAATAAGATGGGCTGAGTAGAATACTTAAAGAATACAGAAGGGAAAACAAACAAAGAAGGAAAAGATGTCAAGAAAGAGTAATTAAAATGTTTATCAGAACTCCTGATTCCACAGGAGAAATGAAGTAGGATAAGAAGGAAAAATGCACAATCATTTGGGAACTTGGGGTAGGGGAGTATTTCTAAAGTCAGAACTGAGCATGTGATGGGGCAAGAGCCAAAGCTCAGCGCTCTGGGAACTGAGCATGTGATGGGGCAAGAGCCAAAGCTCAGAGCTCTGGAAAGAAACAATGGATACATGCATCCCAATGTTTATAGCAGCCAAACTATGGAAAAAGCCCAAGTGTCCAATGAATGATGAATGGATACAGAAGAGGTGGTATATACAAACAATGGAATATTACTCAACCATAAAAAAGAATGAACTTTTGCTATTTGCAGTGATGTAGATGGAACTAGAGAGCATTATGCTAGTATAAAAACTCAGTCAGAAAAAGACAAATACCATATGGTTTCACTAATACATGGAATTTCAGAAACAAAACAAATGAGCATATGGGGGAAAAGAGAGAAAGAGAGAGAGGCAAACTAAGAAACAGACTCTTAACTATAGAGAACAAACTGATGGTTACCAGAGGGGAGGTGGGCAAGGGGATGGGTTAAATAGGCAACAAGGATTATGGAGGGCCCTTGTCATGATGAGCACTGAATGCTGTATAGAATTGTTGAATTACTGGGGCGCCTGGGTGGCTCAGTGGGTTGAACCTCTGCCTTCGGCTCAGGTCATGATCTCAGGGTCCTGAGGTCGAGCTCTGCATTAGGCTCTCTGCTCAGCGGGGATCCTGCTTCCCCATCTCTCTGCCGGCTGCTCTGTCTACTTGTGACCTATCTCTGTCAAATAAATAAATTAAATATTTTTTTAAAAAGAAATGTTGAATTACTAAATTATGTCACCTGAAACTAATACACTGTATGTTAACTAACTGGAATTTAAATAAAATCTTCTTTAAAAACTGACAATAGATATATGGAGTGAGAGCTTTTGTCAAAGAACTTGGTTATAAAGGAAAGAATATAGAAGTGAGGGCAATATAAGATAAAGGAAAGATATTTATGTTTTGAAGATAGGAGATATGTTAATATGTTTCTGAACTGAGGTTAACTGAGTAACTCCCAGTAATAAGTGAGATTTGATTTTTTTTATTTTTTAATTTTTTTTATTTACTTGATAGACAGAGATCACAAGTAGGCAGAGAGGCAGGCAGAAAGAGAGAAGTAAGCAGGCTCCCCACTGAGCAGAGAGCCCGATGCGGGGCTTGATACCAGGACCCTGGGATCATGACCTGAGCCGAAGGCAGAGGCTTTAACCCACTGAGCCACCCAGGTGCCCCAATAAGTGAGATTTGAGATGGAGAAAGGAGGTAACAGGGGAGCCTGGGTGGCTCAGTCAGTTAAGTGTCTGCCTTCAGCTCCGGTCACAACCTTAGGGTTGTGGGATTAAGCCCTAAGACCCACATCTGGCTCCCAGCTCAGTAGGAAGCCTGCTTCTCCTCCACCCCTCCCCCTGCTCATGCTTTCTCTTTCTCTCTCTCTCTCTCAAGTAAATAAATAAAATCTTTAAAAAGAGAGAGAGAAAGAGAAAGGAGGTGAATAATGTAGGAGACTGGAGATCATGAGGTCCAGAGCAAAGATGGAGAAATTAGGAAAAGGTGGCAAAGAAGAGCCTCTGAAATAAATGTGGGTGAGTTAAGCCATAAGCTAAGTCATTAAACAAAGATACTGGAAAAGAATATTTATATTTCATATTATAAACAGCTAATCTCCCAGTATATACAGGGCTCCTTAAACTCCATAAAGGTATGACCAACGATCAATAAAAATAGGCATATGGTAAAAGTAGCCAGTTCACTGGAAAGCAAATAAACCAGCATATAAAATGATAATTAATCTCACCATAACAAGAGATATACAAATGAATATACAGAGATATTTATTTTCACTTATCAGATTGTCAAAAAATGCGGAAGTTTGGCAATTCTGAACATTTATATTACTGTCACAACCTTAAAGAAGGAAAATTTGCAATACATACATATGATAGATTCATTTACCCTTTGGACCAGCAATACCACTTCTGGGAGTTTATCTCATCCTGAACTTAAGAAGAGCTTGGTCTTTCAGGATTCTTTTTTTTTTTTTTTTTTTTTTTTTAAGTATTTTGTTTCTTTTGCTTTTCAGATTCTCAACTTCTTGAACTCAATAATACCATGTCACATAATTTGTTTTTTAATTAGAAGATATTTATATTAATCACAAAATAACACAAATACAAGATTATTTCTTGCAACATTCTTTGTAATATAAAAGATTAGAAAATATCAAGTACCCATCAATATTGGGCTGAGTAAATAGCTCATGGTATGGACTATGTAGTTGTAAAAAAGAAATATACATGTATGTACATATACATAAACACATATATATATTCTGTGTAGTGATACATTATCACAGTATGTGATACAGTATAACCTAGGATAGATTTTAAATTTAAAAGAAACATGTTGCAGGACAATGAATATAGTAGCCTTCACTTATGAAAGAAAAGGGGGGAATAAGAATATATATTTATATTTACATGAAGAAATAAAAGTCAGAAACTAAAAGCTAGTCCCTACCAAAAGGGGCAAGAAAGGGAAAAGATATGAGAATGAGACTTCCCAGTGTATATCTTTTTATGTCATTCTGACTTTCTAATAATTTAACCATGTTAGCTATTTAAAAAAAAACTAAGAGCATTGAAAGAAAAATGTAATAAAATTTATTGTTTGCACTCCTAACCTTTTTTCATGATTAAATCAGCAAATGCTGCAGAAAAGCTGTTCCCAGCCATAATGCTCTGAAACATTTTGTCTCTATCAGATGTGAAGTACTCTGTATAATAAAATATCAAGGTTAGGAATGATTTTTTTAAAATAAATTATAGCAGAGCCAATGTTTTCCACAACACTCTCATGCACTTACTATGCAATGTGCATTCTTGAATAAGAGAGAAATAGGAGTTATAACTGCTTGCTAGGAATTTGGTAGTGCAGTACAACAGTCCTGCTCTTCCGCACAGAGGACCTTTTCCAAGACCCTGGTAGGATGCCTGAAACCAACGATAGTACCAAACCCTATACGTATTATATTTTTACCCTGTACATACATACCTATGACAAAGTTTAATTTATGAGTTAGGCACTTTAAGAGATTAACAACAATGACTAATAATAAAATCGAACTATTACAATATGTCTAAATTGAATTACAGTACCAGATAAAATTATAGATGGGATTAAAGCTTGCATATCATCCATTACCATCTGTAATCAATACACAATTTAATATTCTCTTGAAAAAACTTCGAACTATTATAACAATATACTATAATAAAAATTACGTGCCTGTGGTCTCCCTCTTTCAAAATATATCTTATTGTTTGGGGGTCACCTTTCTTAGGACGATGCGAGACAATAAAATCCCTAGAGGATAAAAAGAAGCGATGGGAATGACGTAGGCATCGCGACGTAGAGTTAGGCTACTATTGACCTTCTGATGATTCGTCAGAAGGATCATCTGATTTCTGACTGCGGTTGACCATTGACTACGGGTAAATGAATCGCAAAAAGCGAAAATGCAGATAGACTATTTTACTTTCCGGGTGCCTTGCGAACGTGGCATCTGTGAATACCATGGTCACGTTTTATCACAGAGAAGCAACAAGTTTAGCACATGCTGTCATAGAGTTCAAATAAAAAATGCTCAAACTAGAAATCTCAAATTTGTTTGTATTACACTATTAACAGCTGAGAGACAATTCCTAGGAATTTCTACCATCAAAACAGTAAGTGGAACAGCTTAATACATTACCCGGAGCCCAAGAAGGACCCTGGCTGCCTAGTTCCCTTTGCTCAGGTTCTGAAATTCTTAGATGTAGCAGTCCAGCTCTTTGGAAATAGATTTTTTTCTTTTTAATGAGAAGGATATTTACATTGGAAACCATAAAATTCCCCAGGCCAAATAATTTTTCACTCCCGTGTACAGATAAATTCTGAGGGAGAGAAAAGAATAATTTTTCATAGAAGTTATTTGTACATCAATCCCAAAGAGTAAGTGCTTTCAAGTCCGCTGCATATAGCTCTCAGCTAGTGAAATTTCTGCAGCAGGCATTTTCCTCTAGAAAATGTAAAATAGTTAAACAAAACCTGTTGCAATGTGTTTGGCGGCTTGAATTCTAGGCCATCTTAATTTTGAGCTTTGAATTAGCTTAGCTCTGTATATCCAAAACCTAAAAGAAACTGAACTGTGTAAATAAATAAATAAATAAATAAATAAATAAATAAATAAATAACTGTGAATTTACCTCTGACCCCATGGAAAAATTGACCTGTAGCCCCAGTTCTGATATGGTTCCTTAATCAGTAAAATTAAGGAGTTGGAATTATATTGCATCTATAGCTCTCTACCTTAAACATTCTGATTCCCCTTTCTCTTGGCTGGGCTGGGAAACAAAGCTGCATTTTCAGATGCTCCTTACTCTGAGAGCAGCATCTCAAATCACACTACTCACTGCAACAGACAGGAAAATCTAAGGCTTAAACTGTACTTTCTGCCAAGAAAAATTTTCAGAAACCTATTCTTGAATGTATGGGAGCCCTCCACAAGGCAGAACTCTGAGAAAGGAGAATCTTTTGTTCCAGCACTTCCTGAAATTCAGAAGCATTATCATTGTTCCATAGCTCAACTGAGGAATATAAGATTTCTTTCCACAATCTAAGTTGAGAAATATCATATAAAAAAATAAAATCTAGGAGCGCCTGGGTGGCTCAGTGGGTTAAAGCCTCTGCCTTCGGCTCATGTCATGATCCCAGGGTCCTGGGATCGAGCCCCGCGTCAGGGCTTTCTGCTCAGCAGGGATCCTGCTTCCAGCAGGGATCTCTGCCTGCCTCTATGCCTACTTGTAATCTCTGTCAAATAAATAAATAAATAATATTTAAAAAAATAAAATAAAATCTAGTAGTCTAACAGTGTTCCTATAAGGTGGTCTGCAACTTTTGCCCTACCTTAACTGATTATTGAAAAATCTGAAAAAACACAGCTCGAAGAAAATAGGTTTTATCTCTTTATTAACTTGAGGTGTTTCTTCCAGGAAAGAGAGATTCTTGGCAGAAAATAATGAAAACACAAGGGCTTGTGCTGTATGCTGGAAGAACTGCTCCTGAGACAATAAAGGTGAAATGCAGATAAGGACTCAAGATGCAGCCTATTTGCTTTTTTTTTTTTTTTTTTTTTTTATTTTTTAAAAACTGTGTTTCCAATCCATTCCTATCCATCCTGGCTGTGAAGTAACTGTCAACCCAGAGATCTAGAAGCTCCAGTGAAATAATGTAGATTTAATTATTTTGGTGCTCTTTAGGTGTCTAATGCATGCTGTAGGTCATTTCTCTGTCATTTTATCACTGGGAGGTACAAATAATAAGTCCATCTTCAAAAGACGTGGCCTTAACAGGACTAATATTTTTACTTTTCATGTCCAGATAATGGAATAAAGAAAATTGCTAACTATAACTTAAAACAGAAATGTGCATAAATCTTAGTCACTGTAAGCGCTAAGTCAATTGCAGTGTTTCTATCAATGATGCATTTTAATAGAACCAAATTTCCCTGAAATAGGAACCTTATAATAGTCATACGGTTAATGGAAAAGGAAGAAATTTCTTGGCACATCTCTGTGCCATGTGGTTCAGTGAAACCACAATTTTAAATATTTCACCTATTTTGAGACATATTTTATCACATTTAAACATTTATCAAATCAAAATGCATCTTTACAGGACGCCGGGGTGGCTCCATCATTTCAATGGCCAGCTCTTGATTTCAGCCCAGGTCATGATCTTAGGGTCCTGACTTGTCTGCTTGTGGATTCTCTCTCTCCTCTCCCTCTGCCCCTCCCCCTGCCCCATGCACTCACATGCACTCTCTCTCTATATATATATATGAATAAATAAATCTTTTTAAAAATGCACCTCACATTAAGTAGTAAATAAATTTAATTGGCAGTGTTTTCTTTTTTTCTTTCTCAATGGTACGTAAAATAACACAACTCTGTGATCATGAAAAATGGTAAATTACTGACTCTTTTGTTGTCTCATATGGTAAGAGCCATTCATAAGAGAGCATTACTTATTTAACATAAATAAAGCATTAAGTCAGCATATGTTCTCCAGGCACCAAGGGATGCTAATGGCAAAGCACACAGTAAAGACCATAATATTATCCTGTGGTAAGCTGAATAATGTCTTCCAAAGATGGCCACATCCAGGACCCCAGAATCTTTAATTATGTAGCCTAATATGACAAGAGGTATTTTGCAGATGTGATCACATTAAGGCCCTTGAGACAGGGAGGTTATCTTGGATTATCTGGGTGGGCCTAATATCATCATAAGAGTCCTTATAACAGGGAGGCAGGAGGATCACAGGGAGAGATTTAAGAACAGAAAAAAAGGTTGGGGTGATATACTTTGAAGAACAAGGAAGGGTCCAGGAGCCAAGGGATGAAAGAATCATTTAGAAGCTGGAAAAGGTAAGGAAACAGATTTTTCTCTGAAACCTTCAGAAGGAATATAGCTCTGTGAACACCTTGATTTTAGGCTCTAAGATTTTAGATTTCTGACCTCCACAACCATAAGATAAGTAAACTCATGTTGTTTTAAGCCTGCAAGTTTGTGTGATTTTTTCTTTTTACAGCAGCAATAGAAAATTAATACAATCCTCCTAAGAAACATGTTTTGAAAAGTACAAAATATTTCTTACACTCCTGGTTGGTCTCCAGATATATAAACGTATTGGTAATTCCATTCTTGTTTTATAAAAAGATGCAGAGCTAAAAAAAAAAAAAAAAGGAACAATAGATAGATAGAAGGATGGGTAAAGTAGTATGTATATAACAAAGCAAAAATAGCAGCATGGTAATTATAGAATTAATGAAGTAGGTATATGGGTGTTTGCTGCATACTTTTCCTTTCAACATCTTATATTTTTTTAATATTTTGTAATAAAATATTAGGAAAGTGAAATGATGCACATGTGATAGCATTAAAATAAAGATGATACCATTCTTTAAAAGAAAAAATAAGCTTTTAGCCAAGTGACTCTCTGAAAATATAAGCCCCTGCATGCCTTGCATTGGGTAATTGGGTTAAATTACAATGTTTTTATTAGTCCTAATTTTCATTGGTATATATATATACATACGTGTATATATATATTGAAGTTTTCTACTATATATAGTAGTAGAAAACTTCAATGGAAAACTGATTCTTTTTCTTCATCAGGAGTAATTTCTATTAGAGAATGACTTTAAAATGGAAAAAGAAATCACATGGATCATTTCACAATATGTACGGAAGTATATGCTTGTTACCATTCCTATGTCAGCAAAAGAATTATAAAACAACCTTAATATTTCCCAGTCCTGGGAAAAAACATGAAGTAGAAATGTGCCTTCAACTCTCTTCAACCAGTCCACCCGTCCTGCCTCTCTTGATGTCTCCCTCTCACTATCTCTCTCTACAAAGGGATTCACTCCAGATCAGCTGGAAGATAAACACCCAGGTTGTTCTTTACCAGGATGGTTTTGTTTTAGCAGCCTTCTCTCAAAAATTTTAGTGTCTTTAGTGCCTACAGTGAAGGAATAAATAATGGCAGAGTCCCAAGTCCTGTGACATGCCACAGAGTATCTGTGAATCGCCAAAAGATGAAGCTGGGCTTGCTTCCAAAATCAGTTCACAAGGTTAGCCCTATAACCTATATATGGTGAACAGCTCCTGCTACCTGGTTAATAAAAGAAATCACGTAGGAATTGTAAAGTAGACTGTTGTTCTCTGATTATTTCCTTATCTTTGGATTCACAATTATGCTCGTAGTCCATAGCACTGCTTCTGAAATTTTAGGAAAAGTCAAACACCATTAATAAGAACAATAACGTATAAAACTTTTATCCCATCTTTAAATTCCATGACGGGTTTTCATTATCACACTTACATCTCAATTGGTTAGTTGTATTTAATTTTTTTCATATTCCTGCTACTTGTTTCATTATATCTATTATCCTCTTAAAATTGCCTGTAACCTACAGTAGAGGATCTTCAAAAATTAGTCAATTAAACAAAGGCACAGACCATTAAGTTACTTAATTGTTTGTTCAATGGACTTTGCCAGTTTACTTTAGATTATCCTATTTTAAAAATTCACTTAGATGTGCAAAGTGCTCGGCTTGACCTCAAGTGGAAACCATACTGTTATTTTACCTCCTCGACATCATCCTTGATTACCGTTGATAACATTTTTCTCCTTTTAGGTTTTATTTTATTTTTTTTTTAAATCTTATTTATTTATTAGAGAGAGAGAGCAAGTGCGAGCTCAGGCAGACAGAGTGGTAGGCAGAGGCAGAGGGAGAAGCAGGCTCCCTGCCAAGCAAGGAGCCCGATGTGAGACTCGATCCCAGGATGCGGGGATCATGACCTGAGCCGAAGGCAGCTGCTTAACCAACTGAGCAGGCATCCCTCCTTTCAGGTTTTAAACTGAGCTCCTCTAGGAAAGCCTATCTTATATCTTCACCTTTTTTGTTAGTAATGTAAAGAATAGAATCTTCTCTCTCTCTTCTTTCTCTTTCTCTCCTTCTTTCTTTTTAATTGCATTGGATTAGATTCCTCAGCTGGGCCCCAAGTGCTACTCAGCAATTCTTTTATTTAACTCTAATTGATTCCCATTGCACTTGCCACAGCAACTGTTTGAAAATGCATCTCAAGGCTCCTGACCCACACCTGTCATCCTTACTCTCAGTAAATAATTTTGCCATCTACCTAAATCAAAAAGACGACCAAAGCTCTCTGAAGGAAATTCCTATTCTGGTATACATCCATCATTTGAAATTTTCATGGAAACTTATTTTTTTTCTGATTCCTCCATGATCTGAAGGCAAGAATGTCATTTCCTTCCAAGAATAAATTTTCCACTACCTAGGAAAAAACACTGCTTCACCTGTAATATTTACCCTGTACAAGCAAGTAGATCTGCCCCCCAAACTTTACACCCCATAGCACACCAGAAACAACGTTGTTTTTTTGGTTTGTTTTGTTTGGTTTTTTGTTTGTTTGTTTGTTTGTTGAGAGAGAGAGAGAGAGAGTGAGCTGGGGAGGGGCAGAGGGACAGGGAGAGAGAGAATCTTCAGCAGGCTCCATGGCCAGTGCAGAGCCGAGGGCAGAGCCTGAGGTGGGGCTGGATCCCACCTCCTTGAGATCATGACCTGAACCAAAATCAAGAGACAGACGCTTAACCAGCTAAGCCACCCAAGCACCCTAAGCCTGAAATATTTAAACCTGACTTTACTGAAGGCTAGAGAATAATGAAAGAGAAAAAATTCCAAAGAAGTATGTGTAACTGGAGGATCTGATTTGCAATACAACTGACTCATTCTCAGTTTATGACCCACTTCAGGGTGCCATCTTCTTGGCTTCTCAACTGTCTACACGGAAAACAACAGCATGCTGGAGCGTGTGTCTAGACAGCTGTCCTCCTCAGGAAGAAGCCAAGACACTGGGATGCAAAGAGTGAAAAGTATTTCTTTTCTTGACTTCCTGGGGGCCACCTTCAGAGTATTCTTTTCTTTTCTTCTTAGGACGGACATTAGGAATGTCCACTGTACCATGACAATAACTATGTGTTCTAGCTACATGAATTTTTTTAAAAGATTTTATTTATTTATTTGACAGACAGAAATCACAAGTAGGCAGAAAGGCAGGCACTGAGAGAGGGAGAGGCAGGCTCCCTGACGAGCAGAGAGCCCGATGCGGGTCTCCATCCCAGGACCCTGAGATCATGACCCGAGCCGTAAGGCAGAGGCTTTAACCCACTGAGCCACCCAGGTGCCCCCAGTCTATAGCATTTTTGTTAAAGCAGCCTAAAGGGACTAAGACAAGTAAGTATAAATTATAATAAGTTATGTGAAATTCTTGATATTATGAAAAAGGCAGAGTCCTTACTATCTGAGAGTTCAGTCCAGTGAAAGGACAGCCAAATGCACAACTTACAAATACCCTATGGGCCAAGGTTCATCTATATTAGAGGAAAAACAAATAAATGTAATTAAAGTACAAGGAGATCCTGGGAAGATCACGCGGAGGAAATCAAAGTTGGTATTGTGTTAAGGAATGGGTAGATAGTTCACAGAAGGGAAAGCAGAAGAAATATACTCAAGGAAAAAAGAAAGATTGTAAATCGTATTAGGGAAGGTATTTACAGAACTTGAGCAAAAAAATTCATGTAGCTAGGGGCGCCTGAGTGGCTCAGTGGGTTAAAGCCCCTGCCTTCAGCTCGGGTCATGATCCCAGGATCCTGGGGTCCTGGGATCGAGCCCCTCATCGGGCTCTCTGCTCAGCAAGGAGCCTGCTTCCTCCTCTCTCTCTGCCTGCCTCTCTGCCTACTTGTGATCTCTGTCTGTCAAATAAGTAAATAAAATTTTTTAAACAATGCTATAGACTGGGTAGCTTATAAACAACAGAAAGTTATATCTACAGATCTGAAGGATGGAAAGTTCAAAATCAAGAGGCCATCAGATTCCGTGTCTGTGAGGATTTGCTTCACTATTTATGGATAGCTGTTTTCTCACTGTATCTTCACCTGCAGGAAGGAGCAAAGGACCTCTCTGAGGTTTCTTTTCATAAGGGTTTTTGTAAGGTTTATTTTATAATCCCATTAGTGCCCTTATGATCTAATCACATTCCAAAGGTTCCTATCTCCAAATACCATCCAAATGGGGATTATGTTTCAACATAAGAATTTTTGAAGGACACAGTTAGTCTTAGGCATTCTGGTCACCTATGTATCAGATGGGCTGCTGAGCTCTGTCAAAGCATTATCTCATTTAACCTTTACCACAACCTTAAGAAATAGGTTCTCTTATTAGCGCCATTCTAAAAATGAGTAATAGGGGAAAAGAGGTTCAATAAGTTGCCCAAATTCCCACAGATATAAGGACTGAGCCCCGCTTTATAGGTAAGCATTTAACTCCATGGATCTTGCTCTTGCCTCTTACCCGACTCCCACAACAATCCCTTTCACTTATAAGCACTCCATAAATACTGGTTGATTTTAGTATTGAATTGGTTCTTCCATTTAAAGCAAGATAAGCTTTGGCTTTCAACTGTATTATGTGAGAAAGAAAGAATTGGACTTTAAAGTGTATCAAAAAGCCTGCTGCAAATCAGAGACCTCAACTCACACAATTTACAGGAAAAGGTATGAGTTGGGTTCATTTGCAATATCCACATGAGGGTTATTGGCTCGTAATTTTAAAAAGGTTTCATGGGAAAATAATAAAAGCCAAGAAACAATGTGAAGCCACTTACATTTTCTTTACACACATATTCTTGCACAACTAAGTTATGTTAGTTACCAAGCCTGATTAAACAGACTGTTACCATAACATGTCACCATGTTATTTAACCCATACCTTTGAAATGAATCATCTCTAATGTGACATTCTTTTTTTTTTTAATATTTTATTTATTTACTTATTTATCAGAGAGAGAGAGAGAGCACAGGCAGAGAGGCAGAGGGAGAAGCAGGCCCCCTGCCGAGCAAGGAGCCCGATGTGGGACTCGATCCCAGGACGCTGGGATCATGACCTGAGCTGAAGGCAGCCGCTTAACCAACTGAGCCACCCAGGCGTCCCTCTAATGTGACATTCTTGATGAATGCCTTACTCTGTTGGCTAATACAAAATAAATTATTTTTCTTAATAAAAATAAAAGATGATCCAGATTTTTGATGGATAATATGTAAGACAAGTTGCACCTAGGCAGGAACAAGTTGCTGATGAAACTCTCAGCATCTTTGAACATAGAGATTCCAGGACCAACCGGATTTTTTGTTTAAGTGAAAGCATTTCTCATCTAACTAGGGAAGTGAGTGTGTAATATCAAGACAATAGCTCTCAAGTCCATCCACCTAAATTAAGCTTATGAGACTAGAATATAAATATATATAAACAAAAAGCAATAAAGCATTTTATTGGATGGGATATTATAATTCATAATCAAATATTTTTTAAATAACTTCTCATATCCCAGTTGTTTCCATGTAATTGTTTTTGTTTTCCTCTGAGTGCACTTTAATGCAAAACTGAAATTGTGAATACTACTATATTAGCTGCTGCCCAGAAAAAAAATTTGCTCTGACTTATGGTAGATATAAGAGATGAGAAGTATTATATGTTCTTTAGCTCATTTCAACACCACTCAACTTTTTCTGTTGTGCCTTACTTGTGCAGATGCAAAAATACAATACAATATTGAAATCCTAAACACTGCTTTTGAATTCATATGGTTTGTATTTTATTGACTTCTAAAAATCAATATGTTCCTCTCCTTAATATTAGTAGCTCAGCACATTAATTTAAGAGAACTGTGCCCTGATGGATAGAGATTCTGGATCTCAGCAGGATTTTCTTTCTTCTAGAAACACTGAAATGTGGGATGAGCTATTATGATTGGGGAGTGGGGTGGTCCAGGGGAGAATGTAGGGCGAGGGGAAGGGATTTCCAGGAAAAAAAATATATCAGGAAGTGTTCTTAGCCTGCAGAAATTTATGAGATAATTTTCATCCTTAAAAGAGATCTTTGAAGATTTCCATGCTTTCTTGTTGCCAGCAGTGTTTTCTGTTGAAATAAGATAATTTCTGTAATTGAGTACCTCAGAAAAGCAAGAGAAAAAAATATAGAGACATTGGCACATTTTTTAAGATACCAAATTAAACAGAATGACAGCCTGAATTAAGGACAGAGAAAAGTAGCAAGCTTTGCACATGCCATGGCCTCAGATATACAGGCATGAATTCAGCATGGATGCATTTTATATGCTTACAACAAATTTCTGTGTGCAGCCGTTACATAAGGCATGATAAAGGTAATCAGAGTTTACTGACAAAATACCTAAGGGCACAGAACGTCTTTAAAAAATTTCTAAGTTAGAAGTAACTTGTCAGTTACACAAAGAACAGCGCACGGGTCCAAAAATATTCCAAGTTTTCATATTCCTAATCAAAACTCTTCAGTGTGTAGGGATAGAAGGCACATACCTCAATATTATCAAAGCCATCTATGAAAAACCCACGGCAAGTATCATTCTCAATGGAGAAAAACTGAGAGCTTTTCCGTTAAGGTCAGGAACACGGCAGGGATGTCCGTTATCACCACTGCTATTCAACATAGTACTAGAAGTCCTAGCCTCAGCAATCAGACAACAAAAAGAAATTAAAGGCATTCAAATCGGCAAAGAAGAAGTCAAACTATCACTCTTTGCAGATGATATGATACTATATGTGGAAAACCCAAAAGGCTCCACTCCAAAACTGCTAGAGCTTGTACAGGAATTCAGTAAAGTGTCAGGATATAAAATCAATGCACAGAAATCAGTTGCATTTCTTTACACCAACAACAAGACAGAAGAAAGAGAAATTAAGGAGTCAATCCCATTTACAATTACACCCAAAACCATAAGATACCTAGGAATAAACCTAACCAAAGAGGCAAAGAATCTATACTCAGAGAACTATAAAGTACTCATGAAAGAAATTGAGGAAGACACAAAGAAATGAAAAAATGTTCCATGCTCATGGATTGGAAGAATAAATATTGTGAAAATGTCTATGCTACCTAAAGCTATCTACATATTTAATGCAATGCCTATCAGAATCCCATCCAATTTTTTCAAAGAAATGGAACAAATAATCCTAAAATTTATATGGAACCCAAAAAGACCTCGAATAGCCAAAGGAATATTGAAAAAGAAAGCCAAAGTTGGTGGCATCACAATTCCAGACTTCAAGCTCTACTACAAAGCTGTCATCATCAAGACAGTATGGTACTGGCACAAAAACAGACACATAGATCAATGGAACAGAATAGAGAGCCCAGAAATAGACCCTCAACTCTATGGTCAACTAATATTCGATAAATCAGGAAAGAACATCCAATGGAAAAAAGACAGCCTCTTCAACAAATGGTGTTGGGAAAATTGGACAGCCACATGCAGAAAAATGAAATTGGACCATTTCCTTACACCACACACGAAAATAGACTCAAAATGGATGAAGGACCTCAACGTGAGAAAGGAATCCATCAAAATCCTTGAGGAGAACACAGGCAGCAACCTCTTCGACCTCAGCCACAGCAACTTCTTCCTAGGAACAACGCCAAAGGCAAGGGAAGCAAGGGAAAAAATGAACTATTGGGACTTCATCAAGATCAAAAGCTTTTGCACAGCAAAGGAAACAGTCAACAAAACCAAAAGACAACTGACAGAATGGGAGAAGATATTTGCAAACGACATATCAGATAAAGGGCTAGTATCCAAAATCTATAAAGAGCTTAGCAAACTCAACACCCAAAGAACAAATAATCCAATCAAGAAATGGGCAGAGGACATGAACAGACATTTCTGCAAAGAAGACATCCAGATGGCCAACAGACACATGAAAAAGTGCTCCACATCACTGGGCATCAGGGAAATACAAATCAAAACCACAATGAGATACCACCTCACACCAGTCAGAATGGCTAAAATGAACAACTCAGGAAATGACAGATGCTGGCGAGGATGTGGAGGAAGGGGAACCCTCCTATACTGTTTGTGGGAATGCAAGCTGGTGCAACCACTCTGGAAAACAGCATGAAGGTTCCTCAAAAAACTGAAAATAGAGCTACCCTATGACCCAGCAATTGCACTACTGGGTATCTACCCTAAAGATACAAACGTAGTGATCTGAAGGGGCACATGCACCCAAACTATGGAAACTTTCCAAACTATGGAAAGAACCTAGATGTCCATCAACAGATGCATGGATAAAGAAGAAGTGGTATATATATATACAATGGAATACTATGCAGCCATCAAAAGAAATGAAATCTTACCATTTGCGATGACATGGATGGAACTAGAGCGTATTATGCTTAGCGAAATAAGTCAACTGGAGAAAGACAACTATCACATGATCTCCCTGATATGAGGAAGTGGAGATTCAACGGGGGGTGGGAGTTAAGGTGGTAGGAAAAGAAAAAATGAAACAAGATGGGATCGGGAGGGAGACAAACCAAAAGAGACTCTTAATGTCATAAAACAAACTGAGGGGGGTGGGGGGAAGAGGGGTTGGGAGAGGGTGGTGGGGTTACATTATATGTTTACATAAAAAAAGCTTAAATAAAAAATTAAAAATTAAAAAATTAATTAATTAATTAATTTTAAAAAATGAACAATGTCTACTTTTGTCTGAGGAAACAACAAAGTTGAAGGAACAAAGAGCAGGGCAGGGCATGGAATGATAATGTTGCTAACTAGTTTCATGAAATATAAAGTTTTAAGCTAATATTAGACCATATATATTTATATTTATATCTATATGTTTATATATACACATATAAATATTATATTTATATAAAATGTGTATTTGTAATATAATATGTATTATTTATATACAAATACTATATTTATATAAAATATGTATTTATAATATATATTTTTATATATAAATATAAGCATTATATTTATATATATTTCACAGATTTCACTATTCAAACTTCCTCACATGGTACAATTTCCTTTAAAAATGTGTTTTTGTTGGGACACCTGGGTGGCTCAGTTGGTTAAGCGGCTGCCTTCCGCTCAGGTCATGATCCCAGCGTCCTGGGATCGAGTCCCACATCCGGGCTCCTTGCTCGGCAGGGAGCCTGCTTCTCCCTCTGCCTCTGCCTACCACTCTGTCTGCCTGTGCTCTCTCTCTGACAAATTAAAAAAAAAAAAATGTGTGTGTTTTTGTTGAGGGGTGCCTGGGTGGCTCAGTTAGTTTAGCTTCTGCCTTGGCTTAGGTCGGGATCCCAGGGTCCCACACCTGGCTCCCTGCTGGTGGGAGGGATGTCTGGTTCTCCTTCTCCCTCTGCCTCCATCCCACCCACCCCCAATCATGCCCTCTCTGTCTCTCTCTCAAATAAATAAATAAAATCTTTTTTTTAAATGTGTTTTTGTTGAGTTTATTATTCAGATTCATATCCCCATGGGATTTAAGCAAACGCTGAGAAACCTTTATTAATGCCTAAAATATGGTTTATCTTCCTGCAGTGACATGAATGCCAAAAAAAAGAACCAGATATTGCATTTTTCATCAAATATTGAAATAGAGATTATCTAGTAAATGCAATTTTTTCCCAGGAGCTTATGGGAAGTGATTTGTATGCATGTGACAGCTATTCGAGCATCCTTCAATGTGTGTGTGTTTGTGTGTAAATTTGCACATATTTTAAACAAAAATGCCGTCCTATTTTCAATGTCTTGGGCCTCAGGCAAACTGACCAGAGCTCCTCCACTGACTAGACATCACTCAGCAGGCCATGAAAGGCCATGTAAAACATGGTGATTTGACAATCAGAAAGCAGACACCCATGACCACATACTCTTGTTTCCCCCTCTCCTGCTCTCTGTGGCATTCTTATATGTCACTCATGTAAAAATTTTAGGCTTATTCTTCCAGAAATTCCACAGGTTTTTAATCATCAACCTATCCAATAGTGTACACCTGCTCACCTACTTTCTCACAAAGAAGAGTCTGCCTTCTGCCTCTCTGAGCCTGTCACCTTGACAACCTTCTGTGCTTCCCTTGTTTCTTCCCAGTTATGTATAAATTCCCAGCTGCCCAATATAGTGTGAGAGATAACAGTATTTAATGTTATATGAATTTCAGTGTAGTCCTAGTGAGAATATAAAAACAAGAGGATATGGGTTAAAGCAGCAGTTCCTGGAGATTTTGGGCTTTGTATCCTGCCATACTCTAAAAACTGTTAAGGGCCCCAAAGAGCTTTTGGTTTCTGTGAATAATAGCTACTGAAATTTTTTGTATTAGAAAGCAAGACTGAGAAACTTTTAAAAATATTTATTAATTCGTTTAAAAAATAACCATTGTAAACCCATTGCATGGTAACTATAGTAATATGTTTATGAAAAGGATACCCTGCATTTTCCACAGTGAAAGAAATTCAGTGAGAAGAATGCCATTATTCACATTTTGGCAAAACTGTTTAACGCCAGATTTAATGGTCAAAATCACCTGCTTCTGCAGTTAATTGCTTTTGGTATCACACGTCATACTGATTCTGGAAAACACTCTCTGCTTATAGGTGAAAGTGATGAAGGAGAATGTTGTCTTGCAATTTAACCTCACTGACAGTTCTTTCATACTTTGTGTGACGTAACTGTGAAAGCATCTCAGCATCTCTCAGCCATCCCTGGATTTCACTGTAGGAATTTCTTGAATAAAGGACCCTGAAAAAGAAACCGTTCACCTCCTAACGGTGAATAAAGAACAGAATCCTTCTGACGTAAAAATTATTTCAGCAGCTCTTCAATGATACTTAAATCATCTCCAATATAATGTAAATATAAACCAAAAAATAGGGGGAAACTTCATTGCATAAGCGCTTGGACAACTGTTAGATTGAAATTTAAAATTATGAAGTTAATATAAACCAAAAAATTCAAATTCTTTTTTTTAAAAGATTTTATTTATTTATTTGACAGAGAGAGAGAGATCACAAGTAGGCAGAGAGAGAGGGAAGCAGGCTCCCCACAGAGCAGAGAGCCCAATGCGGGGTATCCCAGGACCCTGAGATCATGACCTGAGCCAAAGGCAGAGGCTTAACTGACTGAGCCACCTAGGCACCCCCCAAAAATTCAAATACTTAGCACTAAATTTGCTGAGACAAAATCACCCCTTCCAACATGAATATATTACTGTTCTAGCAGTGAGGCTTGTACACAAATGTGTACTACCGTGTGCCATGTGTAACACATTCCTCTCTTTCTCTTTCTCATTGGAACCATGTGCACAAAATTGGATAAATCATCATCTTTACTTCAGAGCACATTCTCATCATTGATCCATCCATAGTCCTCTTTTATTTGGTTAGCCATTTATGTTTTACAATGTTACACGCAACAGTAAACCCCACACTCAAAATACTACTTAGGATTCCCACAGTTTACTCTAACAGTACAACCTCCTATTCTATTCCTTAGGCCCCTCCTACCTGTAGCAACCTTCATTCAAAATTCTGTACTTAACGATCATTTTCATATATTTCTGAAAAGTACCTATTTTATCTTTGATTGTCTTTAATTTCATAGAAGGCCAAATATGACATACACATCATATTTGGAAACTTATTTTTTCCTTTAATCTTATATTGCTAAGTCCACCCATATTATGCTGCATGGTGCTATACTTTATTCATTTTAACTGCTGTCACATAGAACATGAAAAAAATGAGTATTCAAATATCAATTGTAATAAAGTTACTTTTAGGGGCGCCTGGGTGGCTCAGCTGGTTGATCAGTTGCCTTCAGCTCGGGTCATGATGCCAGGGTCCTGGGATCGAGCCCTGCATCGGGCTCCCTGCTCGGCAGAGGGCCTGCTTCTCTCTTTCCCTCCGCCTGCTGTTCTGCTTGCTTGTGCTCTCTCTCTGTCAAATAAATAAACAAAATCTTTAGAAAAAATAAAAAATAAAGTTATCTTTACTGCTATATCCATGACATTCTTTAGTAAAAATGGCATTTACATTTTTGTAATATGAGTGCATGGCTATAAAAAAGCCAATAATTATTAATATAATTTGGTGCCTTCATTCATATTAAGGCACCAGCAATTTTACTTATGATTTCTTTTGTGTCATCATTACAAAAGGTAACACAGTGAAAAGGGCAAATAATATCTTAATATTATTTTTAGTTTTTGCTTCATGGAGCATGTGAATGAGTAAGAGACCTCCAAGATTCTAGGGACCACATTTTTGACAGCCACTGCTCTGTTAGAACAGATCTTTTGCTTCTTTAGTTCAACTAGTATTTCCAGGCTTCTAGAACAGAAACTAGCACATAGTGGTAGTCAATAAGTATTTGTTGGATAAAGAATGAATGCCTGGGTCTTTCAGTTGGTTAAGTGTCTGCCCTCATCTCAGGTCATGATCCCGGAGTCCTGGGATTGAGCCCATCATGGTGCTTCCTGCTCAGCGGGGAGCCTGCTTCTCTCTCTCCCTCTGCCGCTACCCCTGTTTGCGTTCTCTTGTTCACTTTCTCTCTCTCTCAAATAAATAAAATCTTTTTTAAAAAATGAACGGATGAATGAATTATCCCTGTGGACACTTGGTTGAAATTTCGTTACCACTCTAGAAATATACAAAGACTGATAATTTGTCTATAAATTAACTAATTTACCTTTCTAGATAGTGTCTGACCCCTGAAAGGAGAAAGAAAAAAGAAACAATTCTAGTTTGAAGTCTAGTATATAAGGTCAGATGCAGATAAAGGAGTATATATAATACGGGTACAAAACAGATATATCCACAGGGCATTATAGAAATGATGGTTTTTTGGGACACCTGGGTGGTTCAGTCTTTAAGCAGCTGCCTTTGGCTCAGGTCATGACCCGAGGGTCCTGGGATGGGCCCCACAACCCAACCGGCTCTCTGCTCAGCGGAAAGCCTGCTTTCTCCTCTCCCACTCCTCCTGCTTGTGTTCTCTTTCTTGCTGTATGTGTGTATGTCAAATAAATAAATACAATCTTTACAAAAATATATACACACACAAACACACACACACACACACACATATATATATGGTGGGTTTTTTTCTTAACTCAAACTTCCATGCAAATCCAAAGGGAGATGGCAAAAATACTTTCATATTAAAATGAATCAGATGAGGGGCGCCTGGGTGGCTCAGTGGGTTAAAGCTTCTGTCTTCGGCTCAGGTCATGATCCCAGGGTCCTGGGATAGAGCCCCGCATCAGGCTCTCTGCTTGGCAGGGAGCCTGCTTCTCTTCCTCTCTCTCTCTCTCTGCCTGCCTCTCTGCCTACTTGTGATCTCTGTCAAATAAATAAAAAATAAAATCTAAAAAAAAAAAGAATCAGATGATAACCTCATCATAAAAAATATGGGCTTTATGGTTACTTTACAAGAATTTGTTAAACCAGGTTATCCCAGAGGAGAGAGAAAAATAATGTCCATAACAATATTCCTTTGGCATGATTACTCAAACATCCAATACAATTATTATGATTATCTTTATTTTTGTTATAGATTAAATGCCAGTATACCACTATCTGCATTAGATTTTATTCTTTAGTAAATTATTTAGTTAAAAAATTGTTCATATTTTTACTATAAAACATGGTACTTCTACACCTAAAACATAGGAAAGAGAGTCAGTTACATAATGTAGCTATAAGAATAAAAAGCAAGATTCAAAATCATCTCCTTGAATAGCCATCTACCATTCACAGGCAGCAGTATATGGTCAAGAACTTGAGGTTAGAAGGAATAAAATCAGAGTTGGAATCACAGCACCATTGTTTTCTAGCCCTCTAAGTCCGTGGGTGAGTTTTTTAAATCTAATCCTGAGTTCCCTCATGTATGGAAGGAAAATCACAAAATTAATTTCATTTCAGATTTTTGTGAGTTTCCAATGAAGTAATAGATACAGAAGTAGCTTACAAATTGTAAGGAAAAGTCAATTGGTAATAATGTTTATTACTATTTTTCCAACTCAAATTAAGTGTGGCTGTACCTAACCAATCTTCTTAGGTCATAACAATATCGGAAAAGAAAAAAGGTTTTAATTCTGAATATTAACCTAAAGGAATATCCTCTTATTTTTGATAATAAAGAATACTGGCAATTTAAGTGATCATTTCCTATCTCCAAACTGATGAGCTCTAAATCATGCATGTTCTAAGGCTTCCAATCAAAACAGGAAAAGAGAATTATAAGAATCATGAAGGCGGATGAAGAAAGGATTAATTGCAATTTACAAGCCACTGGAAAAAACATGTACTGAACATTTAATAACTAGCTACTGAGTATGACCACATTAAGGTAAGATATTTTATTCTCCCTTTAAAATATGCTTTGCATGTAAACTATATCTATCATGTAGTCAATTACCTTCCACAGCATGAGATCATTCCTAACATGCTCATGAGAGTAATAACATTGTATAGTGTTAGTTTGAAAGTAATAGGTACACTAGAATAGTCTACCACACCAACATACCTTTAATGTCCCAGTGTTAAAAAGGATCTTTAAGATTGTGAATTAGCAGTAGTGTATGAATGCTCCAAATGCGGTACTGATGCAATTACTTAGAATGTTAAATGCATTGGGAAATCTTTGCTTTTATTTTATTTTCCTTACAAATGCAGGAGAATAAAGCTATAGGGATCATTTCTTGCCTTAGTCTAAGCACCCTGTGGAGAGGATCCAAGCATGATATTTCCTTTGAAGTGAATGGAATATCCACCCTCAGATCAGCTCTGAGGATATATAGAAGAGAACAAGAAGCTGGTTGAATGAAAACTGACATTAGCATTTAAATAAGGCTAGGCTTAAAAGAAAATTTATGCATCAAAAATTACTAAGATTTGAAAACTAAGAGTTTTTCAGTAATCCTAGGTCAGACCACCTTACACTAGAAACAGTTCTTTCTTAAGTCTAACACAAAGAAGATAACAATAGAAAACGTTCAAGAAGCTTAAAAGTTAGGTCAGATAGAGGGGATCTATAGCATATTGAAATATCCCGGATGCCAAGTATTCCTATTGTGGATACACATAAAAATCTGGCAACATCCATGGATTGTATGTGTTCCAAATCCCAATTTCTATTCTTTATTTAATACTAGTAGACTGGAAAAGAATAGAACAAAATACAACATAAATAACCACCATGAAACACTATTCCAGTTAAGAATTTAAGCATAAATCTTGCTGCTGTGAGTAAATACAGCATAGGAAATATAATCTTCTTTGAATGCAAAATGTATCTGCCATCTATAAAACCAAAATAGAAACCCAAATCAGTTATTTCAGCCCTATCCATCATCTGTCAATCAAGAACTAGGACTTGAATAACACCATTGTTTTTGGTGTGTTCAGCTGATTTTGTCATGGTTCCTGATTTTGATGTTTATACATAAAAAGATAGCTAAATATATAAGGCAATATATGTTAAGCACCAAAAATTCTTTG
This sequence comes from Taxidea taxus jeffersonii, assembly GCA_003697995.1. Taxonomy (NCBI): domain Eukaryota; kingdom Metazoa; phylum Chordata; class Mammalia; order Carnivora; family Mustelidae; genus Taxidea; species Taxidea taxus. Next base: position 88,252 of record ML107313.1, read on the forward strand.
AAAGAAGAGGATCACAGATGGTCTGGAAAGGCTTCCTAAACAGTTCTTGAAGGATGAAGAGCATTTGCCTCAGCAGGGTAGAGTATTGGGGTCCTATACATGTACATGTATATACATATACATACATGGAGAAAAGACTTGGAAACAGGCAGGAAGAGTGAGTTTGAAGGTGGGAAGAAGACCAAAGGGACTAGAGAAAAGACTCCTGTCAGAGCCTGGTGAGAGATAAAGGAGGAAAAGAAGTTTGGGATCAGAATGAAGAGGTCTCTCTGTCCAGATCTCTCATGACAAGCAACAGACCTAAAGAATCATGACTGGAGGGGCGCCTGGGTGGCTCAGTGGGTTAAGCCTCTGCCTTAGGCTCAGGTCATGATCTCGGGTCCTGGGATCAAGCCCCACATAGGGCTCTCTGCTCCTCGAGGAGCCAGCTTCCTCCTCTCTGCCTGCCTCTCTGCCTACTTGTGATCTCTCTCTCTCTGTCAAATAAATAAATAAAATCTTAAAAAAAAAATCATGACTGGAAGGGCAGAGTGGTGTTGATCAGGAGCAACTTACCAAGGAATCCTTGACTGCCTCTTCCAGCATCCTTGGCAAATTGTCATCCAGCCTCTGCTTGAAGAATGATGCAAAACTGATGGGCATATTTTTCTGAAACTGAACTCCTTAACATTCTTAGGTCTCTGGTCTTTTTCCCTTGCATACCTTATGAATTCATGCAATATGAATCCCAAATTGTGTTCTAATAAGTGATCAAATAACATACTCTTAGTATTAGGAGACTTCAAGGAATGGAAATGAAAATAGCCAGAAAAAGATATCATAGAAAAGGAGGACATCAATGGGCTTTAAAAAATGGGTAGAACTTCGGAAGCAGAAAGGAAAGAAATGGATTGCAGAAGTTCCAGGGCAAAAAAAGAATATGTATTAGGAGAAAATACTACAAAGATCAGCCTTAGCACAGATTTTTCATTGAGAAGTGGTAAATGTGAAGACCCTCAAAAAGTTGTAAAAATAGGGACGCCTGGATGGCTCAGTTGGTTAAGCGGCTGCCTTTGGCTCAGGTCATGATCCCAGCGTCCTGGGATCGAGTCCCACATCGGGCTCCTTGCTTGGCAGGGAGCCTGCTTCTCCCTCTGCCTCTGCCTGCCTCTCTGCCTGCCTCTGCTTGCTCTCACTCTCTCTCTCTCTGACAAATAAATAAATAAAATCTTAAAAAAAAAAA
>RCUC01152615.1:0-49541 GCA_003697995.1 Taxidea taxus jeffersonii
CCGATCCAGCCCATTCCTAGGATTTGTGGAAGTGCTGTGAGCAGATGCTGGGCTAGTGCTGGGCCACAGGAAACAAGGAGTGCGCCCTGCCTGCGTGGAGCTCACAGGCTGCGAGGGGACGGAGGTGAGGTCACCAGCAAGGCGGAAGACCATCAGCCTCGGCTCCCATCTATCGTATCTCCCACTGGTGGCGGACCCCTCGTTCCAAGCCCGCAGCCAGGCCTGGGGCGCACCCTGCCATCACGTATCCACCCAGCTCTGGCTGAGGCTGGGTGTGGTGACCTTGATGGCTCACACTAAGTTTGGAAAAACCCGGAGAAAATCACTCAGATGTTTTTCAAAGTGAGTTTCCCCTGCAGACCCTGCATCAGAATCACTATGGGAGCTATTCTGCGAGCTTCCCAGGCCCCACCCTGAATTCAGTGACCGAACTTCCGGGCCTGCAGTCTGAATTTGAAGCGGCTCCCCCGGGGGTCTTTCTGCATAACCAACAGGACTCAGCAGTCAGATTCTCCCTCCCTGGAATTTCCACTCCAGCAGAGCTGGCAGAAGCTCGTGCGACATTCCCTTCTTGCGGTAGTCTGAAAACAAAAATGCTCACAGATTATTCCATCCTCCTTCCATTAGTGGGTAGATCTGCGTCCCCCCAGCCCCGTCGACCCAGGGCTGGTCTTGCTGCCTGGCTTGGCTCTGTCAGAAAAGACCAGCAGCTTCTGCTGAATTCTCTCCCTTCTGAGGCCCGGGCTGAGCTGTAAGCAGCTTGGCGCCCCAGGCTGCAGGGCACGAGGCCACAGGAGAGACTCAGCTGGTATCGACCGCCAGAAATAGGAATGCAGGTGCTTCCAGATGATTCCAGGCCCCAGGCTGTTCAAGTCACCCCCAGCTGTCTTCCCAGCCCAAACCTCAGACCTCGCAGGGCAGAGATCGGGACCTGCTGCACCAGGTCCACATTCCAGCTCACAGAAGTGTGAGCCTTAAGGGAGTGGGGGTTTAGCCACGGAGTCTTGAGGGTTGTCATGCAGCATTAGTGGCCAGAGCAGGGCAGAAACTTCCCTGGGAGAAGCTTGAGAAGACCCCCCAGGGGGTTCCTGCCCCCTAGATTCCAGGAGCACCCCTGCCTCTGTCCTGGGCCCCGCCTCCTACCTAGATATGCAGCTCTGCCCTCCAGTCTGGGAGCCAAACTATATTGCCCCCAGTTAGCTCCAAGAACCCGAACCCACACAGGGATGCTGACCGGGAGATGCCGTGGACATCTGGGAGGCTAGAGGGTCAATCTGGACATTCTTGGCGTGCAGGCCAGGTCTGTGGAAGACCCAGCCCACAGTGTGGTCCTGCAGAGAGAGCACGCAGAGGGCCAGGAGAAGAGGGCCCACTGGATGGGCGGAGAAAGGGGAAGAAACAGAGGAAGGAGGGGAGACAGGAGAGCAAGCTCAGTGAAGAAAAGGCCCAGAGGGGGGCCTTGAGGGAGCTGCCCAGGGAGTGGAGGCCTGGGAAGCCTTCCGGAACCTCCGGAGGCCGCTGGCCAAGGCCGGTGAATTCTAGAGTGCACCAGCACTCCCCTCGGGGCAGCACAGCAGGCCAGGCTGAGCACAGGAGCCCAGACGGAGCACTCAGCAACATCCACAGTGAGCTGGCAGGGCTGTCCATGGCTGTGGAATCCAGTAAAATTAGGGCCTGCACTGTGGATGCCTCTGGGGTTTTATTTTATTTTTCCAGTCATTCATTGTAGTCTATTTTACAGGGGTACTGGTTCTGAAGGACTGGGGAAACACCAAACAGGACAGAAGCGGTGGACTGACTACCCTTTCCAGATGTTTTGCCTGGGAGAGAGGGAGCAGCGGAGAGCGAAGGCTAAGGGGAAGTCCCTGCACAGGAGGCCTTTGGGGTTGGTTTGTTGTGCCGACGCTGTTTACTTTCCAGGTGAGAGAAACTCACCGTCTGTACAGGGAGAGAAGAGCCAGTGGGAAAAGAAGGGTGACAGGACGCAGCACAGATGTCACTGTCGGAGTGAGGGCCCCTCGGGAGCTGCCGGAAGCCCCCTCGGGAGTGTAGACGCGCACAGGATGGGGAAAGGGACCAAACATACACATGCAGAGTGGTGGGTCTGTTTGTTTGAGTAGGAGAATGTGTGGTACAGCAACAAAATAGAAACTGAAACCTAGAGTATTTTCTGGGCGGGGTGGGGGGGCTAAAATTGACTCAAGAAGAAGTAGAAATAATCACTGGAAATTGTCGAGAATCTATCCATAAAAGTGTCACCAGGCTCAAATGATCTGAAGGAAGTTTCAGCCACATTTTCATGGAACAGGTAAGTAGCAGATAGGGAACCCCCTCCCCAAAGCATAGAAGACAGGGATCTTCCTGACTCTTCACACAGAGAGCAAAAAATCACAGGGTTCACCCGACTGGCTCAGTTGGTGGAGCACATGATCTTGATCTCAGAGTTGTGAGTTTGGGCCCCGCACAGGGTATAAAGATTACTTAAAAATAAAATCTTTAAAAAAATTATAGTGTACACAAAGCTGCACATAGATCTGAACACATCGGTCTCAGAAATTGAGAGACCCAGTGCACAGAAAACAATGAAGTATATGACAGCTTTAAGACACAATTAATAAATGTGATTCAGCAGATCTCTGTAAGAGAACTTAGTGATGGATGAACAGAAGCTCTGTTATTTCACATGTATGGACCCATCACAGAGCTGTCCATTTATGGGGTCACAAAAGAAATCTAATAGATTGGGGCACCTGGCTGGCTCAGTTGGTAGAACACTGGACTCTTGATCTCAGGGTTGTGAGTTCAAGCTCCACACTGGGCATGAAGCCTACTTAATTGAAAAAAAAAAAAAAAAGATCTAATAGATTACCAGAGCAGAAATCATGCAGCTCACTTTCCTTGACTACAATGAAATCATTTAGAAATTAAGAGGAAGTAGTTTACATAAAGATTAATCACTTGGATGTTTAAGGACATCAAAATAACTCTTGGCTAAAGGAGGAAATCAAAACAACAATTGTAAACTATTGTAAATGAAGAAGCAATGAGAGTATTATAAGCCTGCGTGCTTATCCCCAAGGAATAACTGAAAATGTATACCCTAAGTACATTATTGGAAGACAAGAAAGACTGAAAAGGAACAAACATAGCTTTCAACTAGAGAAGTTTATAAAAAGCAGCAAAGAAATCCCAACATTTTAGTTAAGGTTTTTACATTTGTGTTCATAAAGGAACACAGGACCTTGAAACATTTCTGTTGTTTTTTCCCCTTTGGGTTGGTAGAAGAGTCTTCTACCCCTTGGCCCTTCCCCTTGCTCATTTTTGGAAACAGGATGTGACTAGAGGCACAGCAGCCATCTTGCATCCATGAGGACATAAGCCACATGCTGCCAAAAGACAGAGTCTGTGCCCCTGACAGTTTCCTCGGTAGCTCTGTTAATCGTCGACTTCCAACGTCCGCACTTCTCGCCGCATGAGACAAACGACGACGTGCAGGTCAGTATTTGTTAAGTTTTCTGTCATTTGCAGCTGAATGGCGACAGGAGGCCAATGCACTTGGCACGGCTCTGTGGCGGCTGGAAGGGAAATGCAGTGGGCTTTGGGGGTCGCTTTACACGCCTTTTGCCTTGAATTCCATTTCTCTTACTAGTATTACTACATGTGCTCCCTTTTGTTAGCATTTGCTTTAGCGTGTTTTCTCTAATCCTCGGGATTCTTCTTCCTTTTTGTTCTGGTAAACTGTACATACAAAATTCATCACTTCAAGCGTTTTTACGTACGACTCGGTGACATGAAGAGTAGTCACAATGTTGTGCGACCATCACCATTGGTATGGCATTTTTATTTATTTATTATTTTTTAAAAGATTTTTTAGGGACGCCTGGGTGGCTCAGTTGGTTAAGCGGCTGCCTTCGCCTCAGGTCATGGTCCCAGCGCCCTGGGATCGAGTCCCACATCGGGCTCCTTGCTCAGCGGGGAGCCTGCTTCTCCCTCTGCCTCTGCCTGCCTCTCTGTCTGCCTGTGCTCACGCTCTCTCTCTCTAACAAATAAATAAATAAAATCTTTAAAAAAAAAAAAGATTTTTTAATTTTTTATTTGACAGACAGAGAGATCACAAGCAGGCAGAGAGGCAGGCAGAGGCAGAGGGAGAAGCAGGCTCCCCGCTGAGCAAGGAGCCCGATGCGGGACTCGATCCCAGGACCCCGGGATCATGACCTGAGCTGACCGCAGAGGCTTAACCCACTGAGCCACCCAGGCGGCCCTGGGACGGCATTTTTAAAGACGGTGGGTTGAAGGACAGTACACACACACACACAGACACAGACACGGACCGATATGAAGTGTGCAGTTCTACCGGGCACCTGGGGGCGCCGTCCCTTGAGCGACCAGCTCTTGGTTTTGACTCAGGTCACGACCTCAGGGTCTTGAGATGGAGCCCGGCGCAGGGCTCGGTGCTGCTCCGCCTCTGCTTAAGACTCTCTCCCTCTACCCATACCCCCTGCACGTTCCCTCTCTCTCTCCCTGTCTGAAATAAATCAGTCTTTAAACCTGAGGCGTGCAGCCCTCCAGGTTCTCACAGGGCAGCCCGTCAGCCCGCGGTCACTGGGCTCTTGGGTCACTGGGTCACTTGGCCATTTTTTCTGCTTGCTCCATGCTTTCTTCTGGGCGGGGGTACAGGAAGCAGAGACTCCGTCTCCCCCTGGCATCCACAGTGATGAAGTTTAACATTTCACACGACAGAGTGGGTGGGCGCCGGAGCTGACAGCTGGGGTCCAGCAGTGTCTCTCGCAGACCCGGGCTCCTGGGCTCTGACTCCCGGGGTGGGCCGGGCCGGACTGCCCTCAGGCTGGGTGAGGGGACTGGTGGCTGCAGGCTTCTCACCCAAACCCAACAGGATCCAGGGGAAGACCAGAGCATCTGCCCGCGGGAGCGCTTACAGAAGTAATGGGCTCGTCCTGGAGTCCTTGGGGCACGCGTCCCTCTGCGTGTGTGCGTGCCCGCCCTGCCCAGGTGTGGGGTCAGCAGCTGAGTCACCGAGATTGGTCTGGTCTCTTCTTGGCACCTGCGGGTCTGTGGATCCCTTCTCTGAATAAGGTTTTTTGTTTTGTTTTGTTTTGTTTTAGATTTTATTTATTAATTTGGCAGAGAGAGAGAGAGAGAGATCACAAGCAGGCAGAGAGGCAGGCAGAGAGAGGGGGAGGGAAGCAGACTCCCCGCTGAGCAGAGAGCCCAATGTGGGGCTCGATCCCAGGACCCTGAGATCATAACCCGAGCTGAAGGCAGAGGCCTAAACCACTGAGCCACCCAGGTGCCCCTCAGAATAAGGTTTTTAAATGCAGAAAACACACAGGATTATAAGAGAAACCAACTATATTCAAATACGATCATCAACGTCTATATGATTTTTATGTTTTGTATACGTGTGTGTTAATATATCATAAAAATCTGCATGTGATTTTGATAATGTGATGTGATTATGGTAACATTACATAGTTACCAAAATTTGGAAGCATTAATGGACAGAAACAGAACTTCAAGATGCCTGCACCAACACCAAGTTGCAGTGGGAAATGAGAGAAAAGAAGGGTGATGACTCTGTCCTAGACCTCCTCGAAGGTCCTGGAAGTCCCTTAGAAACCTCCTGCCTGGGCTCTCTCTATGGGCCGAGGCTGGGTGCTGAGGTCAGCCTCCCTGACAGCCTGGGTCTGGATTTTGAACCTTTATTTATCCCAAGGGTCTCTGCCTTTGAATGCATGACTTTAACTTCTTCACATTTATTGTGATCACCGGGGTACTGAAATCCAGACCTGTGATCTAGCCTCAGCTTTCCATCTGGAGGCTTCCTGCTTCCCCTCTCCCCTCATTTCCTGTTTCTCTTAGACTCAAAAGTCCTTTTTGCTCCAGCTTTCCCTTCTAATGGCTCGGAAGGCTTATATCATATTTCTATGCACCTAGTGGTTTCTTAAAATTTTTAGCATGCATATGTGAACTTACCTTTTCCTACCCATGTTGAGAATTAATCAGTATCCAGATTGTCCCCACGAATAAGACACACTTTGCAGCTTTATTTCCCTCCTCCTGTCTCCACCCTGCTCAGGATGAGGTCATCGGGATTTTCCTCCCAGACTGTTGAGAGGATTTTCCAACACGAGTTCCCGATGAAAATAATTTCACTGACTCCTGTAGGTCCTGTCTTCCTCTTGGATTCATTTTTCGTTTTGCTAGAACATATAATCTAGTAATTATGTCAGATAGTATTTGTTGGAAATAAACTCTCTGAACACTTGGCATGACCCAAAAAAGTGTTTGTTTTTCCTCCCAGCTGAATGGCTGTTAGGCCTGGCAGAGAATCATAGGCTCAAATAATTTTCCCTCCAAACTGTGAAAGTGACCCTGAATTGTTTGGAATCGAAGTTGCTGATGTCTGACATCAGGCTTATCCTTTTCTTTCTTTTTCTGGAAGTAACATGTTCTTTTTTCCCCCCACTGGGAGCTTTTATTTGCTCACTTTGTCTGGGTTCCAAAGTGTTGTCATGTGTCTTCTTGAGGCCGGGGCGTTTTCCTGGACTCTTTGTTGAAGTAGATAGCTTTCCTTCTAGTCTGTGTGCTTCGGAATTCCTTCTAAATAACGGGATGTAGGAAACTGGGGAATTAATTTTCATGCTTCTTAAATTTTCTTTCTACTTTATAACTTTTTACATTTTACTCTGTGTTCTAGAGAATTCTTCAGCTCACTAGTTCGTGGCTTGACCGTTTCTGTTCTACTTTTTTTTTTTTTTTTCGTTTTTTTAAAGTAATCTTTATGCCAAATGTGGGGCTTGAACTCATCACCACGAGATCAAAAGTCACATGCTCCACTGACTGAGCCTGCCAGGTGCTCCTGAGTACTTTTTTTTTTTTACATATTGTTTATTTCAACATCCAAATTTTTTATGTCCCAAGATAGTTGATTTCTGGAAGGTATCTCTTAAAAAATTCATTTTTTTTTTCACAACAAACCTGGTTTTGTTGTTTCTGTTCCTCTGAACATATAAACAACATATTCTTTTTTTTAGCTTTTTTTTTTAGACTTCATTTATTAATTTGACAGAGATCACAAGTAGGCAGAGAGGCAGGCAGAGAGAGAGGGAGGAAGCAGGCTCCCTGCTGAGCAGAGAGCCCAATGTGGGGCTTGATCCCAGGACCCTGGGATCATGACCTGAACTGAAGGCAGACGCTTTAAGCCACTGAGCCACCCAAGTGCCCCTAAACAAAATATTCTTGTAAAAATTGTGTGATACATAAAATTATGCCTGGGTGGCTCAGTGGGTTAAAGCCGCTGCCTTCGGCTCAGGTCATGATCCCAGGTTCATGGGATCAAGCCCCGCGTCGGGCTTTCTGCTCTGCGGACAGCCTGCTTCCTCCCTCTCTCTCTGCCTCTCTGCCTGCTTGTGATCCCTGTCAGTCGGATAAATAAATAAATAAATAAATCTTTTAAAAAAATAAATAAATAAATAAGAAAAAGAAAACAAAAATCATCTGAGAGTTCGTTTCCCCAGATGCTGTTTTTTAAAGGATAAAATCAGGGCGCCTCAGTGGCTCAGTTGTTAAGTGCCTGTCTTCCGCTCGGGTCATGATCCCAGGGTCCTGGGATCAAGCCCCACATCCACTGGGCTCCCTGCTCGGCGGGAAGCCTGCTTCTCCCACTCCCCCTGCCTGTGTTGCCTCTCTTGCTATGTCTCTCTCTGTCAAATAAATAAGTTTAGGGGTGTCTGGGTGGCTCAGTGGGTTAAAGCCTCTGCCTTCGGCTCAGGTCATGATCTCAGGGTCCTGGGATCGAGCTCCGCTTCGGGCTCTCTGCTCAGCAGGGATCCTGCTTCCCCCTCTCTGCCAGCTCGTGATCTCTCTCTCTCTCTGTCAAATAAATAAATGAAATCTTTTAAAAAATAAATAAAAATATAAATAAATTTTAAAAATCTTAAAATAAAATAAAGGATAAAATCTCTCTTCTTTTCTCTCTGATGGTATTACTGATGCTGTTTTACACATTCTGTGTGTTCTGGAAACTCTTGCTTCTTTGTAGGCTAGCACAGCTGAAGTCCTGTAACACCGAGACCCCCGCATGTGACTGTTCCCATTAGAAGCTTCTGAAGCTCTCACCGCCCAAGGCAAGTGCTCCATTTGGGGGTAGGAGGTCCTATTTGCAGCAGGTGCAGGTGGCTTCCTCGGTCGCTCGGACATCCCTGCTCCAGCCATGGGAAGGGGAGTCACAGGAAAAGTCTCAGGAGAGGTCTCCGGGCTCGTCTGAAGCTGACGCACATTGCTTCTCCCACATGCTCTTGGACAGAACTGCTTACCTGGTCACACCGATTGCAAGGGAACCCAGGGAAGGGTCGTGCCGCGGGGCCCGGGGCTGGGCAGCTAAGACATCTGCCCCTTGGCCTCCAGAGGTCCACGAGCACCCAGGCTTCCCCCAGGGAGAAAAGCACCTCATCTCCATGGAGATGGCCCAGCCCAAAGCCCAAGTCTCTCTCGCACCCGTGCAGCCTCCCACTCTCTGCGGTATAAACTCGGGGCTCTTCCAACCTGCAGGTCCCAGGCCCCCGAGGCCACGCCGCCAGCCGGACCTTGCTTTCCGGTGAGGCCACAGGGAAGCCGCAGAGGCCACCAACGCGCCCTTGCACTTGGGGCCTTGGCGATTACCCACCCTGGTTTTCCGAATGTGTTGCCACGACCTGACAAGGGAAGTGTGTTATTGTTTCCAGCTCGCCATGTCCGCTTCCCTGTCCCCCCCGAACTGAGCACGAAGCCAGCGCCACATGTTTTCGGGCTTTGTCACACCAGCTCCCGGGCACCCGTTTCTGCCTTAGCTGTCTGTGGTGGGCGGGTGAGGCGGCCGTTGCCACAGCGACGCTGCAAACAAACCACCCGAAGAAGAAGTCGGTTGGCAGGGCCACAATCCCGGATGCTCACACTCGCAGCCCTGAGGGTCGCTGGGGCCTGGACCCAGGCCCGCCCCTCGGGCAACCCCCCCCAGCACAGGGCGCCGGGCCCTCCGCTCCTCCCGATGCCCGGGCCGACGACACCCCGCTGCCCCCGAGTCCCCGGCCTGCAGGTGGACGTGAGAGTCTCGTGCAGGGCAGTGAAGCTCGGGCGGTTTGCCTACCTCGGCGCACGGACCCCGCGTGACCGCACAAACTCCAGAAGCTGTCTCCGGAGAAGCCACCCGAGGCTCCAAGTGGTGGTGGCCTGAACCCCTGCCTTCAGAGCCCAGGCGGACGGTGACTCGCAGCCTCTGAAGCTTCCCGTCACCGTCACCTGGCTTGTCACCATTTAGGCCCCCTGGAGGGAGGTTTGGCCCATTCCCAGACGGGGCACCTGTCCCGTCTGCTCAAGTTCCACTGGACAGGGGCTGGTCTCCCGGCCACACCTACTTGCTAAGGAATTTGGGAAACAGAGTCAAGCCCACGACCAGGGTGCTGGGGAACCCGATTGCGGACGGCTCTGGCCTCTGCCCTGCTTTGCGAACTTGCCAGGGCGACACCGCCTCCAGGTCTGTGATCCTCTTCAGACGCCAAGCGTCCTGTTTGTCCGTCAGCAAGTCGTCGGTGGCCTCTGGCCACTGTGTGGAGGGTCCAGCAGGTCGCTGAGGGCCTTGGGGACCGCTCAGGGGACAGGGACTCCATGTTCCTTCCGGGCCTTAGGCACCGTAGAGTCTCCTCTCTGTGTGCTGTCTGGTGCTCGGCACAGCCAGGGGTGGAACGGCCCCGACAAGGCCCCCTCCGGGGCTCACCCTGACAGTTGTACCTGTCGCCCCGCAGCAGCATCCCCCGAGCGCCTATCACCTGCCAGCAGTTGTGGCCTGTTTTTTGTTTTTGCCTTTTTAAAAATATTTTATTTATTTATTTATTTGACAGACAGAAATCATAAGTAGGCAGAGAGGCAGGCAGAGAGAGGAGGAAGCAGGCTCCCCGCTGAGCAGAGAGCCCGATGCGGGGATTGATCCCAGGACCCTGAGACCATGACCAGAGCCAAAGGCAGAGGCTTTAACCGACTGAGCCACCCAGGCGCCCCTGGCCTCTGCTTTTAGCTTGGTTTCTTCCCTCGGGGCAGAGCAACCGGTCCCACCACCACCCATCTCCCTGGAACCCCTTGGGATCTCTGGTCCACTGAGGGCATCCTTGTGCTCCCGGTTAGAATGGATTTTAAATTTTTCTGTCATTTCCCGGTTTCGAGGGGAAGTCCAGAGGCTGCCAGGAAGGGTCCAGACCACCATCTTTACTCAATCTCCTTGAGGCATCCGAACCTGGTCAGTTCTCAGGACTTGCATCCCAGGGAGCAATATTTCCAAGGACAAGCTGATGGGGTCTGTGGCCTGCCACCAGGGTTAGGGTTGGCCTTCTGGGCCTGTCTCAGGATCACCTAGGCCTGGAGTGGGGAACCCCAGAGTGGGGCCTTGGAGGTCAGTGTCTTGAGGCCTTAGACTTAAGAATTGCATGGTGACTTTGGTGACATCAGCTCCAGTGATGGGGGGACTGAGAAACCGCAGCCAAATCTGACGAGTCCTGGGACTGTGTGACAGGGCAGGTCCCTGTGGCAGGCAGCACCTCACCCCGGTGTCCAACTCACCCCACAGAGCAGGACCTTCTCAATCTCCACGTCCAGTGCTTTCGAAGGGAACCACCCACAAGCGCTGTGCTCAGGATCCTACTCGGGTTTTTTGGTGATTTCGCTGAGCCCAGATTTGGAAACCACCCTCTCTGAGGCTGGGGCCATGTGTGGTGGCTGTTGCTCCTTGTGCAATTAAGACCATGTCTTCTACTTTCAAAGAAGGTACCGGAGCGGCATGGGCAGAAATCCTCCATGAAGAAGCAGGCCAACATGGTGTGTGTGTGTGTGTGCGTTTCACCTTCTCCCTCCGTGAGGAGGCAACAAGGACGTTGTACAGAGGTCAGAACCCTTCTCCCTCCCACAGGGCTTGGGTGAAGCACAGGCAGAGACCCTGCCGGCCAGGGAAGCTGCAAGAAGCCCACCTGTGGGAGGACACCAAGGGCGGCAGGTGCACAGCCCCGGCTGTGCAGACCCCAGATCTTTGAGGCTGTGGGTGCAGGCTCTTGGCGTTCTGGCATTTCCCCCTCAATATGACCCCGCACAGGGGGACAGAGAGCCACTCCTTATGCAGGGTGACCTGAGAGCCTCCTGGCAGGGAGCGCGGCCAGGACTGGCTCCAGGGCCCCACTCTCACCCCAGAGGACTCAGTTCGGGGAGGAGACGCCTCGACGCGGCACGTCCCTGGGGGCGCCGGCTCTCTGGGACCCTGGCTCCCTCCCGCTGTGCTGCCTTTCTCTGCAGGGCGCGGGGCGCCCAGCGGACCCAAACCCCCCCAGGGCCTCGCGCTCCAGGGCGCGCCGTCGTCCCGCTCCGCAGTGCCATCCGCCCTCCCGCACAGCGGAGGCGACTCCGAGAGGGGACACAACGCTGCGGGCCCCGGCCGGCGGGCCACCTGCCTCGGGGCCGCCGTCCGGGCCGCGGGCGCGGGCCTGCCCGAAGCCGCCCTGCCGCGCGCGGACCCCCGGGGCCCCGACACCGCCCCACGCGGCCCGTCCGGCCAGCCCATTGGGCCAGACGCGCGCCGCCCGCGTGTCCGCGCACCGCCATTGGCCCGAGCCCGCGGCCCAGACAAAGGGAGCGGCGGCGGCGGGCGGTGATTGGGCCGCGGCGGCGGGGGGGCCGCGGCGGGGAGGGGGCGGGGCGCGGGGGCGACGCGCGCGAGGGGAGGACTCGGGAGCCGAGGCGGGGCGAGGGCGGGGGCGGGGCGGGGTGCCCTGCAGGGCGGCGGCCGCGGGGCGCGGGGAGCCCGCCCGCCCCTCCGCCCCTCCGCCCAGCACCCCTCCCGCCCCTGGGCTCCTGCCCGGACCGCGGCCGCTGCCGCCTCCTCGTCTTCCCGGAGGGCTCCGTGGCCGTCTCCGCAGCTCGGCGGGGAACGGGGGAACGCGGAGCCCAGGCCGGGAAGGATGCGCGCGGGCCTGGGGTGGGACCTGCGGCGAGAGCCCCTGCCCAGCGGCGGGACGCGCCGCTCCCCGGCCTCGGCGCCCGGTTCCCGGCCTGCAGGGCCGCGGGGATCTTCCACGGGGACGGCGCCCTGGAAGCTGGATGCTGCGCCCGGACAGGAAGCTCCTCGCGCTTCCCGAGGAGTTGACCCGGAGGGGTGCGTGGCCGGGGAGGGAGGGACGGGCCGTGGGGCGACCGGCCGGGCGGGGAGTGGCTTCTGGGGGCCCCTCTCCAGCGGAGGGCCCGGGAGGCCGCCCTCGGAGCGCCTCCAGGTACGTGCGTTTCCTTGTTTGCCGCGCGCCCGGAGCGCGCCCGGGTAGCGAACGAATAAAAACCCGGTTGGTGTGTAAGAGCCTTTCGCTGCAAGCGTGTCTTTCTGCAGGGCTCTGGGAGGGCCGCTGAAGGCGGGGTGGACGCCGTCCCGGGTTGCGCCTGCAGTCCCTGCGGGGAGGACCGTCCTCCGCTCCACTTCGGGGCTGGGACCTCGTGCCGCTCTGCAAAAGCTTGTTTTCTCCAGGTTCCGTTTAATTCGCCGAAGAGACCACGAGCCCTGCCTGGGTCCCAGAGCTGGGCGACGGCGCTTTGTTCCCTGCAGTTTCTCACCCTTAACCCCTGGAAAACCCGGATTCTTTTTAGAGCTGTGATGCTCAGTTTGGGGGAAGGTCGGAGGGAGCTCAGAATGGGGAGACCCAGCCTTGGCTCCATGCTGGGCGGGCAGCTCCCCTAGTTCTGTAGTGGTCCCTCCTAGCCCCAGGAGCCCCGAACTTGCCAGTTAGGAGAGGCCGTGGGCTTTGTTTTGGGGGGGGGGTTGATAGGGGAGGCCCCGTAGCCGCTCTCCGGCGGGCTCCTTCCCCTCCCCCATGCCCACGTCAAACAAAAGAAGTCCTCTGAGAATCGTTTTGGGGGGAGAACTCTTCCGATTGCGAACCTGTAGCCCCCCCCCCCCGTTCTTAGGATGGGACTGAGTCTTTGCAACAAAGGGGAGGGTTGGGGAGAGCTGAAGGAAAGGGCGCGCTTTTATCTGGGGGACCCTTTAAGGAGGAGAACGCACCTTCTCCTTCTGCCCCCTTTCCCACCTGATTGATGGGGCTTTAGGTGGTGTTTGGATTTGGGGTGTTTTTGTTTGGAGACTTTCACAAAGGGAAGAGTCCTACGTGGGAAATCGGAAATTTGGTCTCTACCCGGTAGGGAAAAAATCCCCCATGGAGTGAAATGTATTCTTTGCCGTTTGGGGGACACTGAAAATGTAGAGACGGAGGGGGTGATTTTGTGTCCTTTTCTTCTGCCTCCCTTCTGAGAACAAAGGGCCTGGGTGAATGGAGTGGGGCACGCTGTAAAACATGCCTCACCTCCCAGTCCCTGTGGACACTCGAATATTCCCCTTGGAGTTTGGTCTGGAAAGAAGAGGAGGCCCCCCGGCCCGGGGTCGGGTTCCGTACCAACACCCAGCCCCGAGACCCTGCTTCATGTGGTCCCAAGTCCTGGTTACCGGGCCGGGGAGAGGGGCCCCCGACCTCAGGAAAAGCCCCTCCACTCGGAAGAGCGCGCAGTTTCGGTTTCCACCTTCCGGGGACGCACACGGGGGGTTCCCGGCACCCTCTCTGCGCGCGGCCCGGCTCGCCCCGGCGTGGGGCTCCTGGCGCAGACCCGCATCCACCAAAGCCCTGGAATAAAACTCAACAAACCGTAAAGGCTCCCGATTCCCGTAGAAAAGGCGCCGAAGATTTATGGTCCCCCGAATTCCCCACACTCTAATTATCCCAGTTTTTAGTTGACTTATGGGTGGTGACCACTAAAGTCATTTTCCATTTTAGAATTTTTTTTTTTTAACATGAAAAACGCAAGTTTCACTTCTTAAGTCTTACCCGCTTGGGCGGATCTTTTATCTTGTGGGAAGAAAAGAAATCCGGCCTCCCTCTGCCTTCTCCACCACCCCCGGTTGGGGGCACCCGGCCGAGCGCTCTCCACGAACCCCTTCCATTGCACTTTAGGGGAAAGTATTTCTTTCTCTTTCTCCCGCCGCCCAGGGCCTTCACGGGGATTCCTCCCAAGGAGCCCGGCCTGGCGGCGCGTCGGAGGCCCTACGGACTGCGCGGGGCTCTGAGACCCGCTAGGGGGTCGCGGCTCCCGCCCTAACCAGTGGAGGAGGCTGAGCCGGGCTGGAGAGCGAGTCCCCCACGTCCCGCTAGGATCACCCTTCGTCCTTCGCCCTCCCGGAGACCCACGCAGGGTAGGAGCCTGGGGCTCAAGGGGCCCCCACTGTGCTGGGGGGGGGGGACCCCCGCAGATCCCTCGCTGCTGCCGAGTGCCCCCATCCCCCATCCTCCCTTTGTTTGCTTCTCTGGACACTGAGTGGAAAGTGGCAGGAACAAAATGATTAGATGGAAGTCAAAGATTAGGCGGGGGGTGCGCTGGCCGCCTCGGTGGCGAGCCTGGCCGACACCCCACCGGCACCTCATAAATCTGCGAGGACCTGACTGCGGGTCCCCGGTTACCTGGGAGTTTCGGGCTTCTCCACCTCCTCCTTGCCGGGCCCCCAACAACCCTCTTTGGGAGCACGGATGGAGAATCCCCGGGGGCGTCTTCTGGCCAGCGCACAATGCCCCTGGCCCAAGCCTGGAGTCAGTTAATTCTCAGACATGGAGGGTGTCCCACGGGGAGGGTGTGGTCTGGACAGCCAGGGCCTGGGACCCGGGACCCCCGTGCAAGGAACAGCAGCCCAGACCCCCACCCTGTTTGCCAACCAGGGTGCTCCCGGTTCCTGCCCCATGCTGCCCCAGGAGGGAGTGGGGTGGGGATGGAGAAGGGTTGGGGGTGGATTAACCCCTCCAATCGACTCCTTTGTCTGGCCCGGCCACTGCGGAGGCCACTGCGGAGACTGACCGACCCGCAGCGCGCTAGGCCTCAGGGCCCTGCACAAGTGCTAGAAGGAGCCGGGCTCCTAGGCCCTTCTCTGGCCCAGGTGCGCAGACTGCGGGCAAGGACTCGGGCGTCGGTTGGGGCTGAGCCAAGAGGTCCCAGCACCAGGGGGACTGGAGGTCCGGGAGTCGAGGTCTTCCCGGCCCAAGTGCGATCCACCCGGAGCTGCGCCCTGGACGCTCTGCAGCCTCGGAGCTGAAGAGAACGTGAAGGAAGCCTTGGCCCGTTTGGATTGTTTTAGAAACTCGAATTAATTGGTAAAATAGTAACAGCGCTTCCCAACACAGAGGAGAGGTTGAGGGGGGAAAGTCTTTTTTTAATTATACCCCTTGTTGTGGCGGTTGTACCTGACCTTTCCTACTATTAAAAGAAATGTTGCCATATTTAATTTTTGTTGCCATGAGATATGGAGAGGGTAGCCCCACATTTTGAAGTAATTTGATAAGCCTTCAAGTAGCAAATCCGGAGGGGAGGCGGGCCCCAGGTATGGCTGCCTGATAGCCCGAATTTACAACGAGAGCATTCTCCTTTATGGATACAATAGATTGGATTTCACAACTTCATTCATCGGAATGGCTCCGTTTAAGGGAGCTCTGGCTGATTTTATTACGCCAAGCCAAATTGGATGTTTGTGGTCTTAACGAAAAGCGATTGTGACATAAAATATATAATTTTTAAAGTAAAAAAAACAGCGGGTTCTGCCCTGTCCCCTCCTCTCTCCATCCTTTTCACACAACCCCCCTTCCCCAGTTTGGGAAATACCGAGAATTATTTGTTTGTTGATTTCTGCCCCAGAGACAGGAACTCACACCGGGGGCGGGAGATGGGGGGACACCCGGAGCTGCCGGCCTTGTGTCCGCTGCGGCCTCTCCCGCTCCGCGCGGCCAGCCCGCCCTCCCCGTACCGCGCACTGGGTGCCCCCCGCCCCAGCAGGCTTGGGGCCGCTCCTCGGGGTCCCTGGAAACATCGAAATTCCCAGCACCGACTCCGGAGTCTCGGGCCCTCGGAGCACCCAGGGGGGCCGGCGCGTCTGCCAGGACAGCGGCTCCGCGCAGGACCCTCGGCGGGACCCTGGGGACCGGGAGCTTCGGGGCCTGGCTACCGCGTGCGACACGCCTGCGCTCCCGGACGACCGGCGCTCGCGGCGCCGCTGCGCCCTCCAGCCCGGACCCCGTGCGGCCCGTGGGGAGCGGGCGTCGGCTCGGAGAACTTTCCAGGCCCAGCCCGCGTCCCCGCCGCCTCTGAGCCCACCCGGGAGCCCGCGCTCTCCGCGCCCCGCGTGGCCCGCGCGAGACAGGGGCGCGGATGGGGCTTGGTGGCCCGGCCCGCCAGCGCCCGCCGCTGTCACTTCTGATTGAGGTCGGCTCCGCTGTCCCGGCGGCCGCGGGCGTCGCGCCCCTTCCCCTCCCCCACGGACGGGCTGCTTTGTGGAACACCGAGCGAGCCCCCGAGCCTCCCGGCGCCGGTCCCCCTTCCGGGGTCGGCCTCCGGGCCGCCGCGACAGCCCCGCAGGGCAGGGCCTCGCCGAGACTCGGGCCACCACGCGGCCAGCCCGGCGCGCGCCCCGGTCCTGTCGGGCCGCGAACCCCGCACCCCGGGCGCGAGGGCGGTGCGCGCCGCGGGCGGCTGCGGTGCCGGTGCGCGCCTTAAATTAGATCTTCGCGGCGCCTGACCTGGTTTTTTCTCGGCCGGATCGCGGCAGCAGCTGTTTTCTCCAGAATTCCTGCTGCTGGGGGAGGGGCGTTATTATTATTATTTTTGGGTTGTCACAACCTCCTGGAAAAATTCCCTGGCCTCGGAAAGTGTTGACAATAGCCCCGCGGATTTCTGGAGGAAGCGCCCCCTCCCCCGCTTTCTGCCGGGACGCCTTTGCCCCCAGGCTGCTGCGGGGACCTCGGCAAAGAGCGGGGACCTCCGCCCCTGCCCCAACCCCCTGCTGGGCTTTCAGCTCTGGCTCCGAAATCTGCCTCCGCCCTGGGGTCCCGCAGGGCTCGGAACTGGGGAGAAGGTGCCCTTCTCCGGCCTCGGCGGGGCGGGATGCT
The DNA here is from genome assembly GCA_003697995.1 of Taxidea taxus jeffersonii. Taxonomy (NCBI): domain Eukaryota; kingdom Metazoa; phylum Chordata; class Mammalia; order Carnivora; family Mustelidae; genus Taxidea; species Taxidea taxus. The sequence goes on from RCUC01152615.1 coordinate 16,992, forward strand.
GCGGGGGGATGAGGTGGGGCCTAAAGCCCCCGCCCCTGACCGAAGTGTCCCTTCCCCAGGAATCCTATTCCTGTTTGCTTTCGGGGTCAGCGCTAGCCCAGAGGCAGTTAAAGATTAATGGGCCGGGGCCCTGGGGCTGGGGATGGAGGTCGGCCCAAGTGGCACCCGCCGGCTTTGGTCTCTCGGTTGGGCACATGGTGTTGTTCAAACTCTAGGGTTGAACAGGGGGCTTGGGAGGGTCGCAGTGCCTGTCCACCTGTCCTGCCCAGGGAGACTGGGGAGCTCTGTTGCCAACCGCAGCCATTACTCTGCCTTTGGCTGAGCCCTGCAGACTCCCAGTGCAGAGTGTAGAAAGAGGAGGGGACTCTCGCCCTCCCAGCCCCTCCCATAGTGGTGCAAGAAGCCCAGGAAAGTGGCCATGCCCAGGAGGGGCCCGGAAAAGCCAAGCTGGCTTCCGGGCCTGGGGCGGGCCTGGGGCGGGCGGCTGATCCAGGCCTCTGGCATGAGCCTTGCCAGGCCTGTCCCACTCTGCTCCCCTGTCCCGGGGCGTGGGGTGAGTGTGGAGGGCTGCTGTCTTCGCATTCTCCCTCCTCTGTCGGGAATGAGAGTGGGGAGGTCTCAGCTGCCCCCACCCCCCACCCCAGGCCCAGAGGCCTCTCCAGGGCCCCCTGTTCCATCCCTCGGGAGGCAGGGGCTCTACCTGTCGCCTCCAGGACTTTCCCCGAAGCCTCTGGCTCTGCCCATCAATGTATTTATGCTGCCGTGGCGCCAGATGCGTGGATGGGACCCGCGTTCCCCAGCCCGCGTGGACTAAAGCCTGAACTAAAGTCTGCAGGTGACTAAGGCTGCAGGGACTAGACTTCATTAGTGGCTGTTACTCAGTAAAGGCGATGCGATCACCCCTCCTCATGATTTCAAAATGCAATTTATTTTAATTTACCTTTTTAAGTACTTCTGGGGCCTGATGGGGGCAGCCAGGGCATTGGTGGAGGGACAGGAATGGCCTGGCTGAAGTGGGCCGGGAGCAGCAGGAGCCAGCCGGAGAGCAGCTGCAGCGGCAGGCCGAGCCTCAGGCTGGCAGTAGAATATTCTGGGCTGCCTTTTAAAAAGCGGTGAAAAGTCACTCGGAGGCCTTGCCCTTCTGTCCCTGGACGCTGCAGAGCAGGCTAGGGGAAGCATTCCTGAGCCAGACATCTGGAAGCTTGCTGGGCAGGACTGTCCCCCAGGCCCTGGGGTCTTGGGCACAGTGGTGGCCCGCTCAACCTGCGGGAAGCAGGGCTGCTTCCTCAGGTCCAGAGGGAGCCTGCCTGGTGCCTTTAGAACCCCCCCTCCGCACTGTCAGGAGCCCTCCTGCGGCTCTGCCCCCCTTCTCCTTCCCCTGTGTGTGGATCCTGAAGGCTCTGGAGGGTCCCCCCAACTCCCGCTGAGGCTCTCTGCAATGCCGAGGCCTGGGGGCCCAGACAGCCCCTGCACGTGTGTCTCCTTGGTTCCTTCCGCAGCACTCTGACTCTGCCCACCCCGTGCCCAGACTGCGGGACAAGGCAAGAGCAGGGACAGGGGACCCGTGAGAGGTTGGGGAACCAAGGCTGCCAGGGTGGGACCTGGCATTGAAGTGGAGGGCCCTGGCTTTGCACAAAAGGGAGAAAGAAAGCACATGAAGGACTAGGACTGGGGACCATCCATCAAGACTAAGGAAAACCCGAAACACTGTGGCCCTGGCTGTCACAGGACCCAAGGCCGCCAGCTCCTGCCATTCAGACCTGGCGCTAAAGTGTCAGCATCGTTGTTGTTCACACCTGTAGACTGTGAGAGCTGGGGCTCCCGGCCCAACCCCCACAGCACGCGCGCACGCACACGCACACACACATACACACACACACTCACTCACTTTAGGAGCCTTGGCCCAAAAGACCAGGACGGCTTTGCCCCTCCTGCCACCTGCTAGTGGCCATGGGTGGGTAGGAGCTGGGGGGGCTCCTAATTCCTGTGTCTGCGCCCTCCAGTCTCCTGAGGATGACCTTGTCTATATCCGCTTCCCCCACACCCTCACCAGGACTGTGCCGGGTTCCGCCCGTCTCTCCCTCTTACTCTGGCCGATCGGTTTGCGGAATTGATCGGCAAACTTCCCCAGAAGTAAACTTGAGAATGGAAATTAATAATTTTCCTGGCGTTGAACTCACTGCTGATCTTGCCAGCTGGGGGTCGGGGGCCCGGGGGTATAGGGAGCCCTGAAAAGCCATTAGCACAAAGAGGGCCTTCTGAGGGGCCGGGAATCCCTCCCTCCATTTAGGGGCTGAGCTGCCTGGGAGGCCAGCGGAGCCAGGGCAGGCGTGAGGGTGCTTCCCAAGGGGCCGAGACACCCCTGCACCCCTCCTGGCTCTCTTGCTGTGTGACCTGGGTCTCATGGGGGCGTCTGGAGTGCTTCCTGGGGACACCAAGGACGTCCTTCACAAGGGAGGTGTGGGAAGGGGGGATCCCTGCCTAGATGCCCAGAGACCTCCAGGCTGGGGAGCCCAGGAGGAGAAATGGGGGAGGGTGGCCAGGGGCTGGAGTAGGGGAGCAGGGCCACCTGCCCCCATATGGAGACAAGTGACCATGGTCTCATAGGTCCACTCAAGCAGAGGGTGCCTAGTGCTTGGAGACCTACCCCGGGACTCCCCCATCCTATAAAGAGGCCCAGCCCCTTCTCTCTCGTCCTTGGGCTCTGGGCCGGATGGGCCGTGTCGGCTGGGGTCGTGAGGGGAGTTAAGTCTGTGGCAGAGCAGGCCTCCACTCATCAGGGCTCAGCTGCCCAGGGGCGAGGCGGGCCCAACACCTGTGGTGGGGTCCCCAGCAGGACCTTGCACAGCCGGCAGCCTGGCCTGGCCTTCAGCGCCTTCCGAAGGATGTGACCGTGCAGGGGCCCTCCAGGGTCCATGGTGAAAACCCAGACGCCCAGGCCCTACCCTGGAGAGAGGCCTGGGAGGCCTGGGGGTGACCAGCAAGCTCTGTAGACGGCTCTGACGTGGCCAGTCCAACTACCACTCAGGACCCTGGATGGGCTGCAGGGTCGGTACCGGGGGCAGGGGCCTGGGATGCCGTCCAGCCCTCCCCAGCACCTCCATGCTGCTGCAATGGGACCAGCATGAAGCTGGGAGAGCCAGGAGAAGATGGAGGGGGAGGGGCAAAGATGGGGGCAGAAGGCGGGGGAGGGCAGCGAGTACAGCAGAAGCCCTGCTCCGCTGCATGAACTGCCTGCCCCAGCTGGACAGGCCTTTCCACTCACCTGGCAGGTGCAGAGACCACCTGTGGCCCCCTCAGCCATCCTCTGTTTACCCTAAGCCATGCTGACCCCTCTGTGGGCTTGGTGGTCTTCAGCTGGGCCCCCACACCACCAGCCCCAGGACCGCTAAGAGCACTGCCCAACTGCCCTGTCCTGTCCTTGCCGCATTTACGGCATCGGCACTGTGGGTCTCCGCAGCCGGCCTGCCGCGGAAGCGACCGTTAAACGTGAAGACAAGGTGCACAGAGAGGTTCAGTCGCTTGCCCAAGGCCACACAGCAGGACTGAACCAGGTCCGTCTGATGGGGAAGGCTGCTTTATCCAAGACACGACTCGTCATCGCAGCAGGGCCCCCGATGGGCCCTTCCTCCCACCTGGGGCTGTGTCCATGGCCCCGAGCTGCAGAGTTGACCCGGACTTGCTGGGCTTGGGATCACCTACCATGACCGGGTCCTCTGCGCACCCAGGCTGGGCCCATTCTAGTCACTGCGGGAAATGGTGTCCTGGCCTCAGGAAAGCTGGCGAGAAGTCTCCGGGGGCTTTGGGCCATTGTCCTGACAAAGCCCCGGCCCGAGGACATCCCCAGGCACCCTGGGGTGGGGGTATGGCAAGAGTGCGCCTATGGACAGAGGGCTGTAAGAGCCCCTTCTCCCCACCCCTAACCTCGGGTTATACCAAGTCCCGCCCATCCTGCCCTCAAGTCTCTTCTCTCACAAAAGTCCCCTTTTCACCCTTGTCCCTCATGTGTCTTTGTCCCCCCCCCCCCCAGGCCTCCCGGACCCAGCCTTCCTCATGCCTCCTAGACCCACATGTAGCCAGGAACCCTAACAATCCACAAACTGTCCCCAAGGTCCCAGCCTAGGGGCCCTTGGTCCTCTCAACCCCAGCCGAGCCCAGCAACACGGTGGACATTCAGAAGGGTGGCGCTGGTCTGCTGGGGAGATGCGGGAACCAGGCTGGACAGCGGAATGCACACCCCTTCCCATCCAGCCGATGCTGACAGGTGGGTGAGTGAGCCCAGCTGGGGCCATGGGCTCTCAGACCCCTGTCCCGGGGCTTGGGAATCTGCCATTTGGTAATGTTTTCATTGAAATGGAATTTTCTCTATGCTTGTTTATCGATTTGAGTTCCTGGGGCCCCATGGGCCTGTCTTGCACCCCCTGCCCCTGCCCTGCTGTGCACTGCTCTGACCCTGGGGGCGTTGCTGCTGCTCCCCTGGCATCAGGGCCACCTCCCCTGGGTGGGTGGGGCCAGGATGGGGTGGCCGACTCTGCTCTCCCTGGGCTCCAGGAGTGCCTCTGTCCCGGTCCTCCCCAGGAGGGTGCCCCTCCTCTGCCCTCCATCCTGCAGCAGGTGCTCCCAGGGCTGTCTTTGGGTGGGTCTGTGGGGCCCTGGCAGATGGCAACCACACGCTGATCTGATGTCCTAGAACTTGGTGCGGCAAAGCATACCTCACGCAGTGGGAGAGCCAGAGACAGCAACACAAAGGCCTTCCCAGAGGCTTTCTGAACCCCCACACCTGGGGGCTCAGACCTGGCAGGGGCTCCCCTCTCCACCAGCCTCACCACCTCTGGAATTCTGTCAGAGAAGAGCTTGGGAAGTCAGGGATGCCGTCACTCCCTCAGCCCCTCATCCCCATCCTCCTTTCTGGGTACCAGCAGCTGCAGAGAGAAGGAGAGAGAGAGAGAGAGAGAGGTCAGGCTGCTCCTGTCTTCCTCCTGGACGTGGCCCCTCGGAGGTCCTACCCTGTGCCCCGGGGTCCCTTGCTCCACACCCTTTGGATCTTCCTTGAAACTCTGCTGAGGGAAAGGGATTTCTCCTGGTGCTGCTCTGCTCCCAGCCCTCCAGAGAACCCTGAGCCTCACGCCTCAGGCTCTCTGCCCTTCATCTCTGGCCCTCCTGGGTCCTGCCTCCTCCCTGCTGCCCCCGGGCAGCTCAGAGGAGACACAAGAGGTGCCACATCAGGGAGCCTTGTCCTTGGGACCTGGGTGTGGCTGACAGTGCCCAAGGGGGGAGGCCAGCTGCACTGGGGAGAGGGGTCTTTGCTCTGGTCCAGGATACCTACCCTGAATCGAGCCATAGGTCTGATGAGGGGAAACCCCAATCAGAGGACGCTGTGCAGAACAAGCACTCTGGAGGCTGTCCAAGGTCAATGGCGAGGAAGAAGGAAGGTGGGGTGTCTCTTCTACAGGGAAGGCAGTTAGAGAGATGGGACAAGTAATTGCAGTGTGAGGCCCAGGCAGTGTCCTGGGCCCTCAGGGTTGGGGGGTCGGCTGTCCGGGACTATGGACGGAACCAGGGACCAGGTAGTTACAAAGTCCTCTCTCAAATACCCACACTAGGAGTTTGCTGTCATTAACTCATTTTTATTTTATTTTTAAATTTTTAAAAGAGATTTTATTTATTTGAAAGGGAGAGTGTGTGTGAGAGAGAGAGAGTGTGCACAAACAGGGAGACGGAGAGGGAAAGCAGAGCAGGGAGCCCGACGCAGGGCTCGATCCCAGGACCCTGAGACCATGACCTGAGCTGAAGGTGGACGCTTAATGACTGAGCCCCCCCAGGCGCCCCAATAAGCATTTTATTCTTAAGTAATCTCTGCACCCAACATGGGTCTCCAACTTCAACCCCCAGATCAAGGCGCAGGTCTACAGGCTGAGGCAGCCAGGGGCCCTGGGGTTATTTTTATTGTTTGTTTATTTTCGAGAGAGGGAGAGTGCAATGGGGGGCAGAGGCAGAGGGAGAGAGAATCTCAAGCAGACTTCCCCGGGGAGTGCGGAGCCCGACGGGGGCCCCCGGCTCTCCACCCTGAGATCCCAACCTGAGCTGAAACCAAGTCGCACGCGTAACCCGCTGAGCCACCCAGGAGCCCCTTAACTCCTGTTTTTATTTTTTTTTTAATTTTATTTTTTATTTTTTTAAAGATTTTTATTTATTTATTTGACAGACAGAGATCACAAGTAGGCAGAGAGGCAGGCAGAGAGAGAGAGAGAGGAAGCAGGCTCCCCGCCGAGCAGAGAGCCCGATGCGGGGCTCGATCCTAGGACCCTGGGATCATGACCTGAGCCGAAGGCAGAGCTTTAACCCACTGAGCCACCCAGGTGCCCCTTAACTCCTGTTTTTAAACAGGAAACTGAGGCCAAGAAAGACTAAAACTCAGGAGAAGCCGGTGACACATCGGCTCAAGCTGACCCCGCCTGCTTCACTCTGCACGGGCCACACATGTGCTCCGAGCCTCACAGCGACGCCCCGAGGAAGGCATCGTGCTGCTCCCCCTTCCACAGATGAGAAAGCAGGGGTGCGGGGATATAAATGCTGAGCGAAGGCCCCCAGTCAGGGGGCAGGGAGTTGGGCCCTAAGCCCGCTGGCTTCTCCCCTGCGGCAGCCCCTGCGGAGGGAGGGGGGTGAGGTCCTTGCTAGGCCTCCTGCTCCAGGCTCCTGGCTGACGCCCCACAGCAGTGCCCCAGCTCCCCTCTGCACACTTGCAGGGTCGGGCTGCTCCCGCCCGCAGGGAGGGCTTACACTGGCCTGAGATCGTGACGGCCCCCAGCGCATCTCTCTCCGGCCAGGTGCAAACTGCAGAAAAGAAAAGGGGCTCAGAGAGGGTCTGGGGCTTGTGGGCTGGTGTGGACTCCCGGGACCACACCCCCGCCCCAAGCTCCACGGCCCTGGGCAGGCTCTGTGGTGCCCCTGAGGACAAGGAGCTCCGTCCCTGGGGGAGGGCACAGTCAGCCCCCGGGAGCACCCCCCCCAGCCACAGGGCCTTCTGCACTTTCATGAGGCAGCTCACACCACGGACCCTCCTTGGTGGCCTTTGCTCATTTGTCACCAGGCTGGCTGCGGCCCCTCCTGCCCCTGGAGACCCCAGTCAGCCTGCTGAGCTCCTCAGCCTCCCCCGCCGGCTGCACAGGCCTCCAGGCCCGCTCACCAGACTTCGCCTTTTCTCCTTTAATTTGCTTTTCCTGTGCGTGAGATCCTGCAAGGGGACAGGGGAGGGCAGGAGGGCGCCTCGAGGGCCTGCAGGTGGGTCGGGGCAGGACAGGGCTCGGGGTCCAACCCATCTGCTCCCCTGCGGCCTCAGCTGTCCCTGGGGCCCAGGAGCTCCAGGCAGGCGGACGGACAGACAGCCCGTTCCTCAGAGCTCGCATCGCCACCCCCCGCCCCTCTAGGCCCAGCCAGAGATGTCCGCCGTGGCTGGCAGGGCTGGCCTCCCCTCCTCAGGCCTCTCCTGGCCAGGGCGTTCCCTCTGCCTCCCTCCGCTCTTAGGCGCACCTCACTCATGGCACCAGGCTCCCCTTGGTCCCCCTGAGCCAGCAGGCACCCCTGCATCCGTGCGCCCTGCCCTTGGCGGTGGCCAGCAAGCTCGAGACAAGAACCGTGTTTCTCGCACGAGGGGTGGGCCCGGAATCCAGGACTCTGGCTATACGTTTGCATCCCTGTGTGGCAGCGGCAGCGGGCTGGGGGCAGTGGGGGGCTCTGAGCCCAAGTCCATCATCCGGGTCTTGCCTCCCCCATCTGGCAGCGGGGCTTGGCATAGGGCACAGCCCTCCGCACCCCAATGCCAGCAGGCACTGGCCATCTCCCAGTGCTCCCCACAAGGGTCCCAAGTCCGACTTCTCACTCCCCCAGCGCCTGCCTGGCCCCGCCCAGAGCCTCTGCTCTTTGTTCTGCCCGGAATTTGGTCCTGGTTCCCAGGAACCTTGCCTCTCTGAGGAGGAGAGGATGGGTGTCTTTGGGTCCCCGCCCCCGCACCCCAGCCCATTAGGACAGGCCTCTCCTGACAGTGGCCTGGACCCTGCCTCACCCCTCCCCAGCTAACCCCGGGGGCCAGCCTGGTGCCTGGGACCAACGGAAGGAGGGGACACGGGAGGAATCAGGACGACTATGCCTGGGTGAGGCTGATGGGGTGCTCCAAGCAGCCCCCCATGAGGGGTCCCCTGGGAGGGACAGCCCCCCCACTCCTAAGTGGTCCTAGCCCCCTCCAGCAGGGAGGGTGTGGGGAAACTGACTGGTCCTGCCCCCCACCCTCAGGGCCTGGACCTAATCCTCTGCTGGGGGCGGGGGGCAAGCTGCCGGGCGCAGCCTCTGGGCCTGAAGAGAGCCGGAGCCCCAGTTTCCAGCACAGCCGTCAAAGCAGGGGCTCCCCCCTTCGGTGGGGCCTCCCACCTCCCCCCTTCACCCACCCCTTCTACTCCCCTCTCCCCCAGGGCCTGGGACTCCAACCTGGATCCTGGGTCCGGGGCCCAGGGAGCCGTGGCTGTGGCGTCCGCCAGGGGAAGCTGCCAGGCTGGGCTTGGCCACCCTGGCGGAGGCCGGCGTGGGTGTGGGAGGGAGCCTGCCACCCAGCCACACCTGTCCCGCCGCGGGCCCTGGGGTGGGGTTTCCCATCGGTGCTGGAGTCTGGTCAGGTTTCTCACTCCACCCCGGGGCAGGATGCAGAGCAGATGGGCCCCGGCCAGCTGGGAGTCACCGCCCGGCCTCTGGCGGGCCTGCCAGGGCTACGACAGACAGGAAACCTGCGGGAAGGGGACGGGCTAGCCTGGAGCATCGTGAGGGAGGTTGGAGGGGCTCCCTCAGGCCCCAAGGGACAGCTCCTGCCCTGCCCAGCCTCTCCCCGATCCTCACCCAGGCCCCTGCGTGGCGGGAAAGGGGGGCCATGCCAAGAACCTCAGTGTGTCCGGACCCCGCCCACCGTCCAGTCCGCGGGCCTCCTGTTACCTCGCAGGTGCTTTTCCACCTGATCTCGTCCCAAGCATATCTGTGAAGTTGGAGGCGTGATGTGTTGGTTTTATTTTTTCTAACACATGCTCAAAGAAGTTATGCATTTTAAAGAAACTTTGCAGGGTCATCTGTGGACATGCCCGGCAGCCTGGCCTGGGGGAAGGCCAATCTCTCCTTTGGAAATGCCAGGCCCACAGGGGGTCCGGGGGCAGTTGGAGTGATCCGGGCAGCCCCAGAGCAGGGAGGCCAGGGCCTTGAGTCCAGTCGTGAGCCCCGCCTCATCCTTGACAGGCCAGACCCCCAGAAGCAGCCTCTCTCGGGGGCCTGGGTCCCGCCCGCCCTAGGAACGGTGTGGAAGGCCAGGCATCCCAAGCAGGCTCCCCATGGCCCCACAGGTACCCACACCTCTCCTGTGATCACCTGTTTGGGCTGCTCCTCATCTACAAGCACCCCCACCAGCTCTTTCCAAGTGCCTCCTCGGCCCGCCCAGGGTGAGAGAGTGGACCCCAGTGACCTCGGCCCCTGGGGTCCATGGTCAGGAGAGACCAGCATGGCCAGACCTTCGTGCTGGGCTCTGCAAGTCAGGGGAGATGCATACACGGGGTGCACCCCAGGCCCAGAGCCAGTGGTTTATGCTGGAGCAAGGAAGAGCCCCCCCCCCCCCCCCCCCCCGAAAGGCCAGGGTGATGGCAGAACACAGAGGGCCCCCTGCTGGACAGAGCCTTGGGCCGCAGGTCAGCACCCCCAATCCTGCACCCTTGCCCCCAGGGAGAGGCAGGCAGTGAGGAAGGGAGAAGCCTGTGCCCCTCTGCTCCCCACCTTGCCCTGGGCCTATCTCCAGGGGGCCAGATCTACTTCTATGCTGGCGGTGAGCCCACTCTGCCCTGGGGCCCTGGGAGCACTTTAGAGGGAGATGAGCCAGACAGTGTGGACGGGGTCCCGTAGACTCCGGGGCTGGGTGCTGGAGGGGCTAGGACCATCTTCTCCAGAGGGGGCCTGTGTGTCCTGAGGCCAAGGTTACTGATGAGGAACCCCGTCCCGCACCTGCCTCCACACTCAGGACGCTCCAGAGAGGTATATCCTGTTCTAGCCGCCTTGGACAGATGGGGAAACCGAGGCACAGAGGGCTGGAGTCACCACTGGGCTGGGTTGGGCAGGGGTGGAGGGGAGGGTGTCAGAGCTGAGACCGAGATACAGGCTGGTCCAGCCTCCAGGCAACTGGGGGGTCAGAGCGCCCCCACACCACTGCCCATAGGGCCCCTGGCAGCTCAGAGCCACTGCTGGCCCGGGCTGTGAGTGTGGCCTTTCAGGTCCCCTACCCACCTGCCGCAGCTCCCCCGCATTTCCCACCTTCCTGGATTCCCCTCTGGCCCAGGACAGGGAACGGAGACAAAACCTTTATTTATTTATTTGACAGACAGAGATCAGAGCAGGCAGAGAGGCAGGCAGAGAGAGAAGGAAGCAGGCTCCCCGCTGAGCAGAGAGCCCGATGCGGGCTCAATCCCAGGACCTGAGATCATGACCTGAGCTGAAGGCTGAGGCTTTACCCCGCTGAGCCACCCAGGCGCCCCGTTTTTTTTTTTAAAGATTAAAAATGTGTTGAAGGAGAAAGGGGGTTTGGTAGTTCCTTAAAAAGTCATATACAAGGACGCCTGGGTGGCTCAGTGGGTTAAGCAGCTGCCTTCAGCTCAGGTCATGATCCCAGCGTCCTGGGATCGAGTCCCACATCGGGCTCCTTGCTTGACAGGGGGCCTGCTTCTCCCTCTGCCTCTGCCTGCCTCTCTGCCTGCCTGTGCTCGCTCTCTCTCTCTGACAAATAAATAAATAAAATCTTTAAAAAAAAAGTCATATACAGAGGGCGCCTGGGTGGCTCAGTGGGTGGAGCGTCGGACTCCTGATCTGGCCCCACGTCTTGATCTCGGTCGGGGTCTTGGGCTCAAGCCCTGCGCAGGGTTCCATGTTGGGTGTGGCACTTACTTTAAAAAATGGTTAAGGGGCACCTGGGTGACTCAGTGAGTTAAGCCTCTGCCTTCTGCTTGGGTCATGGTCCCAGGGTCCTGGGATCGAGCCCCGCATGGGGCTCCTTGCTCAACGGGGAGCCTGCTTCCCCCTTCTCTCTGCCTGCCTCTCTCCCTGCTGTGATCTCCGTCTGTCAAATAAATAAACAAAATCTTTAAAAAAAAGGTTAAAGGGACGCCTGGGTGGCTCAGTTGGTTGAGCAGCTGCCTTCGGCTCAGGTCATGATCCCAGCGTCCTGGGATCGAGTCCCATATCGGGCTCCTTGCTCGGCAGGGAGCCTGCTTCTCCCTCTGCCTCTGCCTGCCTCTCTGCCTGCCTGTGCTCGCTCTCTCTCCCTCTCTCTCTGACAAATAAATAAATAAAATCTTTAAAAAAAAATAAATAATAAAAAAAAAGGTTAAAATGGTGCGATTACCTGTTATATATTCCTTACCACATGAAAACAATGATTTATAAAGGAAAGGGCCTGGTGAGAGTCTCCCTGGGCTCTCCCCCTCCCTGCCCCATCCCTCTGAGGGTCGGAGTCCCTGCCAGGCCCCCCAGCTTCCCAGTAGCTGAAAAGCAATTTTGCCCACTTTGTAGTTCTTCAGAGATGGCTGGGGAAGGGTGACTCCATAGGCACAGACGTGGGCTGGGCCTCGTCTAGGGTCCCCACGTCTGCACCCTCCCACGGCCCCAGTTTCGGGGTGCTCTGTTGGCCCGCGGGCCGCAGGAATGGGAGCCTGAGTCAGGGCCCCGTCCCCTGCCACCCGTGGGCTGGTGTTGGGCCCGCAGCCCCCTTCCCAGGCCACGTTGGCTGCGCGGAAATGGCCCTACAGGGTCTGTGTGAGGAGTATCGGTCTCCGTGTGCGAGCCTGCGCAGCGGACTCCTGGTGGCACTCCAGGACCAAGCTCCCCCTTGCGGCCCCCACGGAGCATTTGGATGCCTATGACTGAGCCCCTGCTGGAACAAAGCCACAGGGTCACCCTCGGGCCTCACCGAATCCTGCAGGAGGAGGCAGCTCCGCTGTTTCAAGCTGTGCTGCCTCAGGGCAGATGCTTAACCTCTCGGAGCCTCATTTCCCTCACCTCTAAAGAATCTAGGCCCTGCCGGGGCTGGGAAAATGCCTGTAGGACCAGCACTTACTTGTCTGACACCTAACTCAGAATACGACCTCTCAAGCGTGGGGTCCAGGCCATCTCTACGTAGGGGGTTCAATGATAACCCCACTCCCAATCCCCCCCAAAAGATACGTCCACCTGCAACCTGGGAGTGTGAGCTTCCTTGGAAGAAGGGTCTTTGTCCGACCACCGTCCAACAACCCGCAGGGGCAGATCTGTGGAGGTCATGGTTACCGTCCTTGGGAAGGAGTCGTAGGACCCCAGTATTCTGCTTTGTTGCCTCCCTGGAGCCCAAGGCCTGGGCTTCAAACTCCTTTCCAAGAGGGCCTGTGTCCGGTCTGACTGGCCGGCTTCAGCGAGGTGCCAGCTATGGACCCCCGCATGTCCAATGTCCTCTGCAACCCTCCACCTCCTGGCCGGCCAAAGAGGGGCACTCTCAGCTCCCTTGAGCATTGGAGGAGTCCCCGAAAGTCATTTTCCCCCAAAGGCTTGGTGGCTTTGGAGGCAGATATGTTATTATGGCTGTGAGCATACAAAGTCCCCAAGGTCACAGTCTCAGGAGGGCACGGTCCGGTGGAGAGAGCCCGCTGAGGCCTCCTCGGGCCCAGGCAGACCCCGGCTGAGCTGGCTTCGGCTCCAGCGGGACCGCAGCTCCCCGGCCAACTCTCTGAGGCCTGGACAGGCTGTGACCTGAGAGTCTGGCCCTTCCCACTCTGCCCTCCAGAGTCAGGGTGGGGGTCCCAGAGAGAGGAGGAGCCCCCGTGGGTGCCCCCCTTGTCCCGGCCATCCTCGCCCCCCACAGGAAACAGGCCCCAGCGGCGGTGGCCTTGGCCTGGGTGCCCGGGTTCGCGCGCTGGGCTGCCCAGCCCCACGGGTGTGGAACCGATTTATTCGGTAGCTTTGCTGCTGATTAGTTGCAGGTGAGTGGATGGCACGTGGTTCGTGCTGTAACAATATTTTGGGACAATTAGATTGAAACCACATTGCTGGAGGCCTGCTGGCAGCTCGCCGCAGCCCTGCACTCTCCCTGCCCTTTGTGGCTCCCGGGCCGGCCGGGCCACCCCCAACCCTCGGGGGTCCTCAGGGCCTCCCACCCGCACCCCCGTCCGGCTCTTGCTCTGGCCTCCAGCTGACCCCGGCTTCCAGTTGCTCCAGGAAACGATCGCTGGGGTCTTCCAGGGGCAGGTAGGGGCCATGGGGGGCCCTGAGTGGGGCTGCCAGGCTGGACGGCCACCCCCCTCCCCTGAATGTTTTTCTCCGAACACCCCTGCCCCTTCCCCGGGCAACAGTCCCTGGAGTGCTCCCACCCTCTGTCTGGGCCAGCTGCTCCCCTAGACTGTACCCTGGAGGAGAGAGGTCCCAAGCCCGGTGACCCCCGATGGGGAGGGCACAGCTGAGGCCGAGATGGTCCAGCTGCTGGTGGGGGTCCTCTGTCTTGCCCCCACCCCTGGACCGTGCAGTGGGCAGAAGGGCCTAGAGGCCGGGTCGTCCCTCCCACTGCAGGCGGGAGGGGACCGTGCGCCCTCTGCAGGCCCTTGGAGAAGGCGGAGGGCGCAGGGTCCATCCTGCAAGGGGACCCCTCAGGCCAGGCTTGGACTTGGGAAGGGGGTAGTCGATGAGGTCTGAGCACGGATTTTACACCAGACAGACCAAGTCCACTTTGAGTCTGGGGACATGTGCAGGACGGGAGGTGATGGGGGTGGAGGTGTGTGGCCCTTCTGGGGCGGCATCAGGGGCTCAGAGCATGCTGGGACCCTGCAGTGGGGGTGGGTGGGTGAGGGGACCCCTCAGACCGGTGCTCCTGGAGCCGGGGTCCTTCAGCCTGCTGGGCGTGAGGGGTACCGATGAGGGGCCACAGCCCTCTCTGCTCCTGCCTGCCAGCCTCTGGCCCAGGCACCTGCAAGCTCCCCAGGACCCCCGCAGACAAGGGGGCATGGGGGCCCCGAGCCCCAGTACAGCTGTGGTAAGGAGAGATTTCGCTTTTTGCTACCAGATGACGGTGTTTATCGCTCTGCCAGTGTAATCTCCTAAGGCTCGTTAGCAGGCTGTGTTTCTAGTGCTTCCTGAGCACTCAGGGTACTTTTTCAGAATGGGATTTTCCTGGAGTTCCGCTCACTTGCCTACATTTGGCTCTGGGGTTCCTTCCCTGGGATCCTTGGCTCTCTCTGACCGGCCTTCTACTCCAGCCCCGGCCGTGACACAGGTCAGTTGCAGGGACCAGACAGATCCAGGGCCTGAAACCTCAGGCGTGTCTGACGTCAGGGAGGTTGCCTGGCAGCCCCAGCGCACAGAGGGCAGCCCCCCCTCCAACCCCCTCTTCGGTCCCTTCTCGGTCTCCCCATGGCTCCGTCCTGGGAGGCCTATCCTCACTCTGGGGCTCGAGGCTTGGTGCTAGGGAGGTCACTCTGGGCCCTTGGCTCCATGACTGTCTCTCAGAGTGACCCTGCCCTGTGTCACTGTCCTGTCTCTGTGTCTATGTCCTACCAGAGCCCCTGGACTGGCTCAGGAATGCAGAGGAGAGAGGGGGTGTGAGGGCCAGGAATGGCCCCGTCCCGGGTGGGTAGGACCCTCTCAGAGCCTTCCGGAAGGTCCTGAGCCTGGCCGGCCTCCTCCTTTCTGGGTCTCCCTGGAGCAGATCTCTAAGGCCGCTGCAGCCTCAGGGCCCAGCAGGGAGAGCACATCTGCAGGATCCCCGGAGGGCAGAGAGACACTAGCTCCCCGGCTGCAGGCTTGAGGAGGCCTCACGGAGCTGGAGTGGGGAGCACTTGGGCTGAGGGGAAGCAGCCCAGGCTCCCAGCCCCACAGCAGGAGGAACCGAGACCCACTTGTCACCAGACACACGGTGCTGGACTCAGGCTGCGTCAGCCCGGTCAGTGGCCCCCTGTCCCCTGCAGCCAGGGAGTCCCCAGGCCTTGGCGGCCGTAGGCATCCCCATGGCTCCGAGCTGACGCTGGCCGGTGTCCTCACCCTCACTAGGCTCCCAGGGTGTCTGGAACCGTGGGGGAGCACCTGTCCCACCTGTGGCCCGGGACAGAGTCTTGGAGGGCGTTTGCCACATCTTGGGGGCCTAGCCTGGGTAGGGGTCCCCGTGTGCTCCTCACTATGTGGGCACGTGCACACCCAGGGTGACCCCACATGCGCCAGCGTGGGATAGGAAGCAGGAAAGGTGGTGAGGCCCCTTCCAGGAGCGACCCACTTCAGCTGCAAACAGGGGTCCCCTAGGAACCGAGTCCCTTCCGTCCCCGGACTTTGGGCTGGCAGCCCTGGCCTGGCCTGGGAAGGGAGGGCTTCCCTCCAACCCTAGCTGTGTGGGCAAGAAGTGCTCGCCTGTGACGGGCCCCGGCTGCATCAGGTCCGTGCCCCGTGGGGCGTCCAGCCCGTCGCTGGTCCCACCCCGCCACACACAGGGCGAGGGCAAGCTCCCCGAGCGTGTGGGCTCGCCGATCTGTTTGAGAGGGCAGAGGCACACGCATGTTTCCTTCTGATGAAAGAGTGAGGCCCGGGGACACCCCCTCAGCAGGTCCGCCTGCCAACGGGACTTCCTGGGGTCGGGGCAGGTGCCCAGCCTGGCCGGCCAGTCAGAGCAGGCCTCACGTGGGTCATGCGTGGGGCCCCTAGGCCTGCCCGGCCTCCGGATGTGGCGGGTGGGTCCGGGCAGTGGGCAGAGCTCCCGGCCGCAGGCGTTGGGCACAAGCAGCAGACATTGCCTTCTCAGTGTGGGCCCAGGACTGGCGGCAGCCGCCGGGCCCAGGATTAGAAATGCAGACCTCGGAGCCCAGGCCTGCTTAAGTGGGGGGGCCAGCAGTCGGCTGCTTGCTGGGGCAGGGTCGGGGTGAGGACCCCTGGGTTGCGCGGCCGGCCGGACCTCCTGAAGCCAAAAGAGAAGGCCCCCCGGTGTCCTTTGCCAACAACTTGCTCAATCCCAGGGTCTAACCTACATCCCTCTTGCTGTCCTTGCCCTGCTGCGTCCTGGGAAGCTGCCCTCTACCCGTCCTTTCAATGTAACAGCGGCAGGTGCCCCTGGGCCGGTGCCCCTCCCTTGGCAGATTAGGGCTATCTGGGGTGGGGGAAGGGAAGGACTTGGGCAGGGATTGAAAGGAGTAGGGAGTGGGGGCAGGGGGGCACCGGCTGGTCCTGATGCCTGGTGTGGCCCCCACGTGAACCAGGGCCCACAACGCACGGTCCACAGGGGCTGGGGCCAGGCTCTGTCCCCTAGCATGGTCTCACTGCGGGGGGCTGGGGACACTGCTTGCTTCCAGTAAAGTGTAGAATCAGACTCGGGCACTCACAGAGAGAGCCCCAGCTCGGCCTGTAAACCGGCCACGCTGGGGCTGGACCAGCCCTTCCTCTGAGCCGCCGGGATGTGCGTTTGGAGGTTGTGTCCTGGGGAGGAGGGTGGACGTGGGGGATCCTCCAAGGGGAGCACCCATGGGAGCCAGCGTGGGAGGGACACGTGAGAACAAAGGGCCAGGGTGTCCCAGGGAGCATGGGCGGAAGTGGAGGCAGGTGGAGTGGGTCCCCCAGGACAGGCCAACCGGAGAGGTCCCAGCAGGGGCACAGGGCAAGGGACTGGGGGCCTGGGACCGTCAGGAGCCCCCGTCAGAATGGGTCTCAGCTGGGCCCAGTGGAACGCCTCATTGCCCTCTGGAAGCACCAAATATTTCCAGGAAGTTTTGGCGGCCCTGGCTTTGCCTTGGTCTGCCTGGTGGGCACTCTAGCATGACACCTGGGGTGCTGCCTGGGGAGCGGGGGTGCACTAGGGACCCAGACCAGGAGCTAGGTTCCTGGAGAGGCAGAGGCTGCTGACACCTGTCTGCCCACCGAGTCCATGGGACTGTCCCGGCACGCCAAGGGTGGGCTTCTTGAGCACATGTCCTCTCTGGGCCGGGGCCACCGGTGTCCCAGGTGTGAGCGTTCATGGGACATTTCTGACCCACGTGTTTTGGGGGATGCAGCCCCAGGCGCCCACGTGCCAGCCCCTGTCAGCGCACCTGTATCAGGCTTCCCTTCGTCCCCACATTCTGGGGTCACCTCCCGGGGGCCAGGGGGCTCTTGTCTTGGGACCTGCCTTGGGGGGGTGCTCAGGGGCCCCCCAGCAAGGGTGCTAGTCTCCTGGGGCTGCCGTCACAGAGGACCACGGAGTCAGTGGCTTTGAACAGTGGACGTGATTGTCTCCTAGCTCCGGAGGCCACAGGGCTGGTCGATCTGTGGCTCTGGGGGACCGCCCCGCCTCGCCTCTGTCGCAGTTCCCAGGCCATTCCCGGCACGCCTTGGCTTGTGGCCCTCTCCTCTTCCCTGCATGAGGTGTGTCCTGTTGTCTCCTTACAAGGACGCCTGTCACTGCTTTAGGGTTCGCCTACCCCAGGGGGATCTCTTCTCGGGATCCTTACCTTAATCACATCTGGAAAGGCCCCGACTCTACACCAGGCCATGTTCGGAGGCTCTGGGTGGACACCATTCACCCCGCCCTAGTGAGGGACCCTGGAGCACTGCTGGCCCCGTGTCAGGGAGGAGCTGGGAGGCAGCTGACCGGAGCTTGAGTGAAAGGTTCAGCAAAGCAGGTGTGACAAGAGGAGGGGATGAGTGGAGAGGGGCTTCTCCTCGGGGGCCTGGCTAGGAGTGGGGGGCCCTGGCCGGGAAGGGGGAGCAGGCCATGGAACAGACCCTGACCGGGCAGGGCCCGTGGTGACCATGGCCACACTTGTGTGCCAGGAAGAAGAGGGGACAGAGGTGGGTCCCCTGAACCCTGGAGGAACAGGCAGCTTTGACCCACTGGTCGGGCCTGACGGGGTCCGGACCTCACTCCGTGTGCCCACTGAGCACCGGCTGCACCCAGCTCCGTCTCTCTGGCCCCAGCCACCATCCATGGGCTCGCTCTGCGGGTGCCTGCGGTTTACCAGCCGCCCCCACCGGGGGACAGGGCCTGTGGTCAGAGGAGTGAGCGTCAGATGGCAGGACAGGACAGGCGTGGGTGTTGGTGTCCCCGGAGGGGGAGGGCACTGATGTCCGTCTCTGCTGCTTCTCCCTGGTGGGCCCGGTGTGGCTGGAGAAGGGGGCGATGGGGGGCTGTGAGCCTGGGTCTGGCACTTTGGAACCCCCTAAGAGTAAGAGGGGATCAGCCTGAGGGGCTCCTTTCTGGGGCCTGAAGCCATCACGACTGGGGTCTAAGGGGGAACTGATAAAACCCCAAACCACTGACAGAAAGAGAAACTTATTACACAAAACGCTTGAAATTTCTGCCTGATAAAAGCATCGTTATTAACAAATGTCCAAAGGCAGCAGACTGACCAGGAAACGCAGACAGCAACCACAGTGAGGCGGGGCCCCCCAGCTCCCAGCGGAGAGCCGCGGAGCCGGGCATGGAGAGCCTGTGGCGGGAAGGCGGAGGGCGCTGCCCCGCGGGGACCGCAGCGTGACGGGGCCAGGGAAGTTCCACGCGACCCAACCGTTCCACTCGGTGGCGTCCACCCGGGGAAGTCCATGTTCACGTGCAGCCTTAGCCCGGAAAGTTCCTTAAGAGCCCCACCTGGAACAGCCCAGACGTCCAGCCACAGGGACCCGCCACAAACATGGTCCCCCCAGGCCATGGTCACCAGCCCACGACAGGAGGACACACCCCAGTAAGAGCCCTGATGTGACTCAGAATCGCTGGGCTGAGCATGGGAGCCAGTGCCTTCCACATGGTTCCATTTGTTAAAAATATTTATTTTTATTTAAAGATTTTATTTATTTATTTGACAGAGATCACAAGTAGGCAGAGAGTCAGGCAGAGGGAGAGGAGGAAGCAGGCTCCCCGCCGAGCAGAGAGCCCGATGCGGGACTCCATCCCAGGACCCTGAGATCATGACCTGAGCCGAAGGCAGAGGCTTAACCCACTGTGCCACCCAGGCGCCCCTGTTAAAAATATTTTATCTAGCAGAGTCCGGGCGGCTCAGTCCATGGAGCCTCTGCCTTCGACTCGGGTCCGGCCGTGATCTCAAGGTCCTGGGATCGAGCTCCGGGCTCAGCAGGGAGCCTGCCTCTCCCACTCCCTCTGCCTGCTGCTCCTGCTCGTGAGCTCTCTTTTTCTGTCAAATAAATAAATAAGATCTTTTAAAAATATTTTATTTATGTATTTGAGAAAGAGAGTGAGCACAAACAGGGGGTAGGGGGAGAGGGAGAAGCAGGCTCCCCGCTGAGCCGGGAGCCCGATGCGGAGCTCGATCCCAGGACCCTGAGATCAGGGCCGGACCCCAGTTGAAGGCAGAGGCTCCACGGACTGAGCCGCCAGGTGCCCCCTGCATGAGTTCAGCTACATGAAATTCTAGAAAGGGCAAAACCATCCCAGAGCGACAGGAAGGGGATGGGGCCAGCGGGAACTGCCATTAGGTGCAAGACCCATTGAAAGCGGCCTGAGGAGCTGTCCTGGGACGCTGGGACGTTCTGTCTTGATTGTGGTGCCCCTTGCATGCTTGTAGACATTGTCCAGAGTCATCAAACTTTACTCTTAATCCAGCGCCTTAGACCGCTCGGCCACGCTAAACTTTACTCTTAAAATGGGCACATTTTATTTTATCTAAGTCATATATTACTAAAGATTAAAATAAAACAAAATAAAAATAAAAACTCATCAGGACACCAGCTGTCCCCTATCAAAACGGTTGGGGGTGTCCAGCTGTGCCAAGAGGCGGGGGGGGGGGGGGGGCTATGTTGGCACACGCCTGAGGGCAATTTGGCAAGAACAATCAAAATTTGAAACACGCTTGCCTTTTCGCCTAGCAGTTTCTCTTCCAGGAACTGAGTCTTGCAGACGGGCTTGCACAAGGGTACAAAGATGATGCGAGCAGAGATGTCCTGCGTGCAACACTTGGTACGTTGGGCAACGAGAGTCGTCCAGCAGTCGGAGGACGGCTGAGCACGAGGAGCTGAATGTCTGTCCCAGTTTCCCGGGACCGTCCCTGATTAGCACCGGAAGTCCCCGAGGCCTGGGAAGCCCCTGGGGGACGAGATGAAACAAAACAACCCAACCGAAGGGTTGCAGGTGGCACAGGGCTGTTCCTGGATGTCGCCTCCGGAAACCTAGGGTGCTGGGGACACGCTATGTTCTTCCCAGCCCGTCGTGCCGTAGGGTTCATTGGTTTTCTGTGTATATGGATTTTACAATTTAAAAAATATTTCTTTAGGAAATGTGACCTTGGTCGGCCATCCAAGGCAGGTGGGCGGGGCCTCTGAATCACCAGCCCCAAGGAGGCAGGTGCCCGGAGGGAGGGGCCCAGGCCCCTTCACCAGGGGAGGAAGGCCAGGTTGGGGAGGGGCATCTCAAGGTCACGGTCTAGGGGACCCGGTTTCCCTGGCAGTGGAGGCTGTGGACGTCTGGGCGGTCTCCAGTCCTCTGCTTCCATCCCCTGGATGTGGACGCCTCCGGAGGTGCCCCTCACCCCGGGACCACCTCCCGGAAATTGGCTCGCCCGCCTGGCTGCCTTTGAACCCCTCGGCCTTCAGCGGCAGCCCCCCAGCCTCAGCCAAAATAAGGCAGACCAGGATTGTCACACAAATTGGCTGGTGGGGCCCTGAGCCCCGCTAATTCCTGTGTCTTAATGAGTGGGAAGATGAGGTTTTTATTCATCACTGGGGCTTTAAAAATTGCAGTAAAGCGGCCCACTTTGTAAAGAAAAAATCAATAGAGGAAAGAAAACAGGAGTATGTAAATGGACAGAGTGACAAAAAGCAGGCCAATTACCCCCAAAACGAGACACAGTTATGCCTCCATTAACTCAATTATATTTTCAAAAAGATTTCTTGCGAGGCCCCCACCCCAGCCCAGCCCCACACGCCTGTAATTTTTACATCAACTTCAACCCATTAAGTTGCATTAAATTACTTTGTGGGAGAGAGAGGTGTGTCTGGGGAGGGGAGGGGCGGGCCTGTCCGGCTCCGCTGGGGGCCTGGGGTCAGCGGCGCCCCCGGGCGAGCAGGCTGGGGGCCCCCGGGGCCGGGGGATCCAGCTCTCAGCCCCCGCGAGACCGTGAGGAGGACGGCCACCGGGTCCCCCCGCCACATGGCCGCCCCAGGACCTGCTGGTCTCCCAGGCCCCCGAGGCCCCCCACGCCCTGCCCCTGCCCTGTATTCCCAGACCATTCTCTGCTCCGCACGTCCTCCCCCTGCCTCCGGGGCGGGGACCCACGTGTGCCAACCCACAGTGGGCACTTGCCCTCGCTGCCTTCACGAGCTTTCTCTTTGTCTCGTTCCCATTGGAAAACTTAGTTTTTGTGAGAAATAGGAAAATAAAGTATTTAAAATAAACCACCGCCCAAACTGGGGACTGAACGGGGTCGATGCCTGCTCCTCGGGCAGCCCCTGGCTGTCTCCCTGAATGTGAAGACGCCAAGTGCCGTTGGGCAAGTGCTTGTCCAGGACTGTCCCGGTCGCCGCGGTCCGGGCGGCCCAGCCCCACCCTCCTTTCCTGACGGTTCTGGTGAACGGCTTCTTCTGCGGGCCCTGCGGCTCTGGGCTGCCTGGCCCTAACCTGCCTTTCTGCAGCTGTCCCCCGGGAGCCGAGGTCTGCCTACATAAGCTTGTGTCTGGGCCAGCCCGGGATCTGGAGGAGGAAGGGCTGGGGCCTGGAGGGCGCAGCAGCCGTCAGACAGGGAGTCACTAGGCAAGATGTCAAAGGACACAGGGCCAGGCCTCAAGCCAGGGAATATAAAACGCGCGGAGACTCAGACTGAGCAGGGCATGGGTGACCCCGAGACGCACAGCAGGGCCCCCTCTGGGACCGGCACAGTGAAGGTTTAGACCACAATTCAAGACCCCCAAAGAATCAAGCCCTGTTCGTCTTTTGAGGTATGAGACCCACGCAGCAAGGGACCCGCTGAGGACAGGCTCTAGGGTCTGGTCCCCAGAGGTTCCCTGCGCTGGCCTTAGGGACAGTGGCAGAGAGGGAGGAGGGACAAGGCACAGAGACAGAGGGAGGCCTCTGATCTGGACGGGGTTTGGGCCCAGCCCCTGGGTGACGGTGCCATGGGGGCACTGGTGTAACTTTAGCCCCTCAAAACCTCCGTCGCCCACGAGTACCCCGACCCTGGAGCTGACGCAGCAGCAACAGCCGGAGGGCCCGCAGCCGGGGGCCCACGGCGAGGGTGGGACCGGTCAGGTGCCCAGACGTCGGTGTGTGCACAGGTGTGTGCATGTGTGGGAGGGCAGCCTCTACGCCCACCCCCACTGCCCACCCCCACACCCCAGGGGCCTGCCGCTGGGGCGCTGGGTGCTCCTGGGCCCAGAGGCAGACAGGCAGGCGGGACTGCAGAGTCCTGGGGTGGAGAGGAGCCCGCAGTGGGGTTGCAGCAAGGTGTGGGAGTCCCCTGGGAGGAGACATGGGGCCAGGAGGGCAGCTGGGGGTGAGCTGCTGGGCTGGAGAGGGGACCTGGGGGCACTGAGGCCGGCAAGTGGAGGAGAGCTGGTCATTGTCAGGGCCCAGGAACTTCAGCCAGGGGCCACAGGGGTCATGAGCTGACGGGGTGCTGGGGGAGACCCTGCAAAGAGGGAGCACCCCACCCCCACCTGTAGCCTCACTCTGGACCAGTGCTCCCCAGCATGGGGACCCCCTCTCAGCCCCCAGAACCCTAAGGATGGAGGATGGCTCAGAGAGAAGGGCCGATCCAGCCTTCCCTAGCTGCCCTCCATCCCCTAGGGGCCCAGCATCCCAGGCCTCTGGGGAAGTGGGGGGATCCCGCCTCCCTTGGGATTGGATCTGGTGTCTCCTTGCTCTGTTGTCCTTATCAGTCATCTGTCCGCTCACTGTGGGCCACAGGCCGCCAGGCAGACCTGCCCTTGCCAGCAAGTGGCCTGAAAGGGCCATTGTTCTGGAGCAGATTCGGGAAGGGCCTGGAGATCCATCTGCTGTCGGCCAGCCCCACAGGGTCAGACCCGAGGACTCGGGCAGGGCCGGTCTCAGGAAACTCCCCAGGGCCGGCTGTACCTGGGCAGCTGGCGGCGGGCAGTTCCCAAGTGAGGCCTGAGCTCGGGGGCCAGCTTCCCTGTGTGGAGAGTCCAGGACCCCAGCCCCCCGATCGGCTGAGAAGCAGGGGTCTTCCCTGGGGCGGGCCAGGGTTCGCCGCTGGGCTTAGCATTTTTGCTCATGCTCTCCTCCTTGTGTCTCTCTCTGTCTCTGGGTGTCTCTCCACCTCTGCACCTCATTCCCATCCTGCCTCAAGCAGCCTGTCCGCAGCGGATGGGGACGAAGGAGGATAGAGGTGCCGGGCCCCAGCTGACCGTTTGGGCCTGCAGGGGGGCCTCCCTGGCTCCCGCCTGCCTGTTCCCCACACCCGACCTATCCCCCCCATCCTTTTCCGGGTCCCGCCCAGCCTCTCTACTACCTGGGGCACCTTCCTGAGAACAGCGCAGGCTGGGCCCGCTCCTCCGCTTGCCTGGCCCTGCAGCTGGGACGCTGGGCCCCCTGGAAGCGAGAATGTCTGCACCTTCCCAGGAGCCTGTCGCAGGCCCTGCTTCTGCCGGTGTCCTCTCCCTGGTTCTGCTCAGGGCTAGGCCCCTCCCTTCATTTTTCTTAGCTTTTCCTCCCTGACAGAGCGTGACCTGGGGGTCCTCAGGCCCCGGGAGCTCTGTGGGCACAGTCCGACAGCCAGAGGGGGCCAGATGGGTGGCACAAGGCTGGCTGAGCCCTGGGGCTCTGGGGAGCCGTGGCCCAGGCTTCAGTGGCCCATCCTTCGGGAGGATGTGGGTGGGCCCAGCCCCCAGGAGCAGCAGGAGGCCGCAGGGTCAGGTCTGGGTGGTCCGAGCCTCCCAGGGCTGGTCCTATCTCAGGCTGCTGCAGGTGCAGGGGTCACCTTGGTGGGGGGAGTGCCCGGCCATGGGGCCACAGCCTGCCCAGGCTCTGTGTCCCTCTTGCTCACGCCACGTGCCCTTCCCAGCGAGTCCCCCAAGGTGATGAGGGTGACCTTGAGGGCTCCCGCTGTCCCACACCAAGGTCCAGGCATCAAGGTCACTGCCAGCCTGTGCTGAAGGAAGGGGGAGGGGTGACTAGAGGTTGGGGAAGGAGGGGGAAGGAAATAAAAGGAGATTAGATTTTGTGCAAAGTACTCGAGCTATCTGCTGACACCGTCTCTGGTCTCCATCCGTTTTATAGCCTGACGGCTCCCGCAGCTGGGCCTCCTCCGTCAGGGCAAGCTGGGGGTTGGAGGGTGAGGAGATCCCCCTCAAACCCAGGCTGCTCTTCCCCTGCCTGGCCTCTGCTCAGGGGCGGCCCCGGGGTCACAGGCGCCCAGCCCCCAGCAGGACCAGGGCACTCTCTGCGCAGGCGGACCCTGAGGATGCCCGAGGACCCGGCCCCCCGCTGGCGGCCACTATCGCGGCCCATCTATCCCCCCTGACAGGTCAATTTTCTCCTGTGTTTTACAGAACCTTTCAGAGCAGGAAATGTGATCCCACGGCTGATTTATGTCCTTACCTGGTCTTTGTTCACAAGCTGCTCTCCACGGGGCTGGGCTGAGTGTCCAGGCCTGGCTGGAGGATGTCTCTTGACCCAAGGGAGTCCCACCCTTTGTCCCTCCTGGGGCGCGCGCTTTCCACGGAGCTCGCCCGGGACACGGGGTGCTGGACCGGCACCGTGTTTCACAAGACAGGCCCTCTAGGGGTGGTTTGGATTCTGGCGGGTGGGCGAGGCCACCCCTGCAGTGTGAGTGTCCTGGGGCCACATCTGGGGGGGGCGGCTCGTCCCTTGGGCTCACTTCCCGGCACTTACCAGGTGCCTGGGGTAATCGTGTTTCTTACCTGTTAAGTCCACTTTTGTTTCTCAAACTGGGCTCTTCCTCGATGCTGCCGCTGAGCTCGCAGGGCGTCCTGGGTACAAGGGGTCCCTCTTTCCCGGTGTCCTCTGGAGGAGGGAGTCCCTTCGGCAGCTGCCTCCTGGAATAACGAGGATCTTTTGTGTACAGTTGTCGAGCTTGCAATCTTCTGTAAGTGGCGCACAACACAATTAGGAGACTTTCAGTGGACGTTCGGAGGGAAGATCGCTCAGCGCCGCGTGGCCCCTGCCCTGCCCCCCTCTGCCAGTTGCTACTCCCCGCCCCTCCCAAAGAGAATTCTGGGAACCCGGGGCCTTGGGGTCTTTCACTGTATCCTCACTAATTCTGCATAGTTTTGTGAGGTGGGAGATGCAAATGCAACCTGCTGGGGGGCTTCCAGGACACACTGCTCCCAACACACCCCACTCCTGAGTGGTGGGCTCTGCCCCCAAGACTAGCAGGGGCCATGCATGATTCTTGGTAGACGGCGACCCCGCACAGCTCTCTGGTCTCTGATCCCACAGGGAAACCCAGACGCTGGGCTCAACCTCCCTGGCAGCCAGGACATGTGTGTAACCCAACCCTCAGCAGGCAGACTCTCCCTGGCTCTGGGTGTTGACCCCGACCGAGTCACTAGGTGAAGACATGGGCAGAGTCACCAGGGCATAGTCCTCCTGGTGTAGCTGACCGGGTGTCCTGTCCAGGCTGGGCCTCCTTCCTGCTTTTCCTCTTCCCAAGTCCACATTTTAGCCACCGTTTCAGCAGTGAGAGATTCCACTACCCTTCCAACCCGACTGATGGTGAGAACAGTGCTGGCTGCTGTCGCCAAAAGCTGACTGAAAGCATCTGGCTGATACACGACCCAAGGTTGGGCCTTCAGATTCCACTGTGAGGGGACTGTACCCATCAACCCACTCACCCATCTGCCCGCTCATCCACATACCCACCCACCCTTCCATCCATTCATCAACCCACCCATCAACCCATGCATCTACCCATCTACCTGCCCAACCATTCCCACCCATCCATCCACCCATCCGCCCTCCCATCCATCTACTCGCCCTTCCATCCATGCATCTGTCCATTTATCCACTCACCCATCCTTATCTATCTAGTCCTACCTCTCCCTACTCACTTTCCTGAATAGGGCACTAACACTATTCCAGGCCTGGTACTGGGCACCGAGGCCACAATGGTACACGAGCCCTTGCATTAGTTCTAATCTGGGGGAAGAGACCACAGCATGTGAGTCCAGGGGACTCTGGGTAGGTAGAACCCAGCTGGGGGTGGAGAGGTCCAGGGAAGCTCCCAGAAGGAGACTGGAGCTTCGACATGGGTGGGGAATACGAGTCTGCTAGGCAGAGGCCAGGGACGTCTGGACGTCTTGGTTTTTCCAAGGTGCATGACCCTAGGAGGTCAGAGAACAGAGTTGGGGGCCGGGAGGTGGGTCCGGAGTTGCACTCCTGACACGACAGGCTCATTCCCAGTCTGTCTACAAATGGGAGAGGCATCAACAGTCTTGGGTTTAGGTGGTCATGGCCACTGCACTAGTGGCAGGGGTCTGATAGGATGGGGCACGCCGACTCGCTAGGGCACCCCAACACCCAACACCGACCTCCGAGGGACTTCCTGAGATCCCGCAGGAGGCCTGTCCCGGCCCCAGGCTTTTCCTCTCCCAGCCACCACCCGTCCCACCCTCGAGCCACCACCGGCATTTTAGCAGAAGTCTCCCAACAAAGAGGGAGCCTGCCCAGGCCCCATGCTCAGGAGGCCCTGTGGTTTGTGGTCATCTTGAAATTCTGAGGGAAGTTCCCTTCTAACTTGGGTGTCGTGTGGGGGACCCTGGAGCAGGTGGAGAGCGGAGGGACAGTATGTCCGGGGCGTCCCTGCCCTGCTGTGCACCTGTAGGCGGAGTCCAAGAAGCCCCATGAGCAGCTCTGGGGGCCCGACGTGAGAACCCCAAAGTGAGCACAAGGTAAGTGTGTCGCGTGGAAGGAAGCCTGGGTGGGGGCACTACAGCCTCTGGGGGCCACTTCCCCTTAGAACCGGAGATCCCGCCAAGCGCCGAAGGTTGTAAGAGCGCCGGGAGCAAGGGCCGCCACATCTGTTCTCAGTGGTGTCCTCCCTGCCCACCGAGCCCTCGCCCGGGAACTATGCCGGTGCCCCGGAAGGGACGGGACAGTGGGGCCGCCAGACCCCCTCCCAGGCCCTCCCTGCCCTGTTTCCCGGATGCGCATGGAGCAGCAGGAAAACAGCCAGCGCAGCTCTGCACTGTGCGTGCCCCGTGGCTGGTAATGAACCCCAGGGGCCTGGACGCCAGGCGCGGGCCCACTGCGTGACCTCAGTGCTCCCACCTGCCCTGGGGTGCAGACTGGCATCGCGCGAGGTAAAAGTGAGCAGGAAATGTGTGCCCAGAGCTTAGAATTTTCTGTACTTAGAATAGCGTTGAAGACCAGTAAAAACACTGCCACCAGGGAAGGAGGACAGAGGAAGGGAAGCTTTGCGCTCTCCCACCTTCCCGGGCCCTGTCCGCAGGGTGTGCGGTGGGTCCTGCCGATGACGGAGGGGACTGGCTCTTACCCAGGCTGGGTGCGCAGCGTGAGGAAGGCCTGGCCTGCGCACCTCTCAGGAGTCACCCGCTGGGGTGACTTCCCCCCACAGTCTTGAATGCTGGTGACTTCCGCCCCCACCCCCGCGTCAGCTGGGGGATGGAGGTGACCTTGTGGCTCAGCACCCCCAGGAGCTCACCACACAAAGGGTTCCTTTCAGGAGTTCCTGTTAGGGGCTGGAGGCCCCCAGGAAGGGTGGAGACAGCTCCCTGAGGCTCTGTCCTGTGACTGTCTGCGCCAGAAGAGTGGGGACTTCTCATCGGCCCGGGCCTCCCTCCATGCCTCCGGAGCTGAGCACAGGGCAGTTAGTCATCTGCGTGGACTGGAGGGACAGAAGGCTGGACTGAGCCGCGGTAAAACGGTGTGGAGTAGCCACTGTGCGCTTCGAACCCCCTGATCTGCTGAACGGGGCTGTGACCCCCCAAGTCCTGCCTGGCCTGGGGGCAAGAGGTCGGGCCCTCCTTTCTCAAGACACACCCACCTTCCACATCAGGAGAGGGGGACAACTGGAGGGGCTTGGGCCAAGAACCTGAGTCTGGGGGACCTTTGTCATCAGGCCCCACCCTTGGGAGACTGAACTTGGGCTCAGCGCCCGCCCCCCCCACCCCAGCCTGGAATTTCATGAACTCACCTGTGTTATATGCGAACGTCATCTGTGTTCGTCTGGGCACCCAAACAACAGGGACAATGACACCAGCTGGCAGGGACGGTGCCCCTGTCGTGAACACGCCTGCTGCTTCCCATGCGGGGCCTGCTTCACCCCCGACACCGGCCCTGGCCTGGCCCGAGGCCTGCGGGCCACCAAACACACGAGGCCGGGCTTTCACTTGCAGAGATGGTAGTGGGACCCCTGCGGCCACCTCCGGAGGGAGGGACGGGCCGCGCTGGGAGTGGGGACCTGAGGGACGCAGGCCCTTTGTGAGACTCCATGTCCTGCCTCAGCCCTGGGAGAGGGTAGGGAGCGCCACATTTTAGGAGAGGAAACTGAGGCTCCGGTGGACACCCTGATCCAGCCAGCTGGCAGGAAGGTGGGGGGAGCTTATGGTCTGCGGGGAAAAGAAGGCTGAGGCTGCCTCCTTCGCCTTGCTGGGTGGGGGTCCTGCGGGGGCATCAGAGCCAGAGACCACTCCGTACCACGGGAGGGACCTGAGGGTATACACAGTCCTCTGCGAACTCGAACTCAGGGGGCCTGGCCAGACCCCTGCCCCCATGAAGGCCGCCCTCCCCAGCGCCCAGCCCCCTGCCCTCCTCCCAGGGCCTCCAGGGACAGCATGTCCCACACCTCCCACCTGTGCTGCCTGTCTCCCCCAGGCTGCCGCAGGCTCAAATTACCCGGGCTCCATCTGCCTGGGCCTCTGCACAGCTGGGGACGCTCTCAGAAGCTCTGTCCCTCGCCTGGGCATGTCACATTCCTGCATACTTCCCTGTGGCCCACTGTCCTGCTCACAGTCAGGACAGCCATGGGTGCAGGGAGCCTGGGGGGCTGCAGCTGCTGGATGGGGGAGCCTGGATACGGCCCAACTGCGCCCCAGGGCTCCCAGCTGCGTCCCCCTCACCTCCCCCATCAGGGCCCTGGCTCCCAACCCAGCAGAGAGAAGTCAGTAATTCATCACTCGGGGTCCACTGGGGCCACCTGGGGGAGCTCTGATATCCTGAGGGCAAGGGAAGGACTTCCCCAAAAGGGGATGTCCCATGAAAGGCAGGATCATGGGATGTTTCCAGGGTCTCCCCTCATCCACTGTGGGTCACGGCCTTCCCCTGGGTCCGGGGGGGATGCGCAGGCTTTGTGCTCTCTGGACAAGCCCAGCTGGGGGCACACGTTTCAGGGGAGACCGCGACACCCCTGATCCCTGGGTCGCTGCCCTGGGGGAGGATCCATTCTGGGGAGGTCTCCCCACTTCTGGGGCCCACCCAGCTGGGCCAGTGTAGAATGGGCAGCTCCCACTGAAGGGGCCGGAGAAGAAGGCAGGTGGGGACCCCCCAGACCTCCCCACCCCGTGCCTGCCCCACTGGAGCTGCCACGGCTGCTTGGCCCCTCTGGAGTGGGCATGGCTGTTGCCTGCTCTCTGACCAGAGTAGAAGCTCAGTGCGGAGAAGATTGTAGTGATCCAGGAGACAAGTAATGGGAGCCACGTGGCCCCTCTGGTCTGATCGGCCGTTCCACGGGCGAGAAAACTGAGGCCCCAGGAGAGGGTCCCTCCCTCCCCTCTGCGGAGCCTGGGTCTTCCCACAGGACCCGCGTCCCACCACCACGGCACGCCAGAGTCACACAGAAGTCCCGACTCCAGCCTCAGCATCGTTTCCGCTCTCGGGGCTCAAAAAGGAGCGAGAAAGTTTTTTGGGGGGACTTTCATTTCTGCCTTCCAGCAGCTGGGAGGGAAGGGTCCTGCTCCTTCAGTGCGCCAGCGCCGAGAAGCATGGTGGGGAGGGAGGCAGGTGGGAACCCCAGCCCCTCTGCTCTCTCCCCACCAGGCCTGCCCCTTTGTGCCCCTTCCTCCCCCCATGGGAAGATGCAGGGGACACCATGGAATGATGGCCTTGGACCTCCGAGCAGTCTCGAGGGGCTGCTTCCTCACCCTGCCTCAGAGGCTCTGGTCACTGCAGCCCCCCAGCCCCCCTAGTGCACCCCCCCCGCCCCCAGCAGACATTGTGCAGCGCAGACCAGAAAGCTCTAAGAATGTGGGAGGCCACCAGTGCTGAGCCGGATGCCCTGGGGCCCTCTAGTCCTAGAATTTGCTCCAGGAGAAGAGAGCTCTGGGCAAAAGGGCAACCGGGCCTCTGATCCCAGGACCCAGGGTGCTTCTGCGCAAGGGGAGGCTGGCAGGAACTCCAGGCATCCATGGGCCCTGTGCCCACTGGGCCGGCCAATGCTACAGAGAAGGGCAGAGGGCTGGAGAGGCTGGAGAAGGCTAGTCTCATGCCAAGGGCCTCCCCAAGGGCGGCAGAGAGCCCAGGCTCCAGGATCTGAGTAGCCTTCCCACGGGGCAGGCGGGAAGGGATGGAGGTCAGAGCTGAGGACGAGCAGGTGAAGGGTCTGTGGGGGGCTCCCTAACTTCTTCAGCTGCAGGCACTTGCTGGAATTAGGGCAGGTTTCTCCTCTGTACATGCTTTCATCAGGCGAACCCCTGGGGTTCTCCCAGGCGAGTGCGGCCAATGGTGTTGTGAACCGGGCCCCGCAGGGGTGTGCAGCCGGCTTGGGCGGCCAGGGCTGCCAGGGGCAGCAAGGAGAGATGGCAGGGGAGGGGAGGGCGGGCAGAGCAGGGGAGGAGGCAGCAGGGCCTGCAACCTGGGAGTGTCTGGGGCAGGCAGCAGGCCACCCATGGCAGCCCTGGGGCTGCGTAGCAAAGTTCCATAAACTGGGGGCTTCCAGCCACGGAGCTCCCTTACCTCTTGGGTCTGGAGACAGAAGTCTGAGCTCAAGGTGCTGGCGGTCGGTTCCTCCAGGGGAGAAGGTGGTCCTCATCTCCCAGCGCTGATGTTGCCCGCGACCCTTGGCTTGCAGGTGAATCTCTCCGATCTCTGCCCGTCTTCAGGCGTGTGCTATCTCTGTCCAACCCGGCGCCTTTTTTTTTTTTTAAACAAGTCACTGGATTAAGGCCCACCACACTCATCTTAAGCAATTCTACCTGCAAAGCTCCTATTTCCAAATAAGGACCCATTCCAAGGCACTGGGGCTAGAATTGCGCATAAGAATTTGGAGGGCTGCAATCCCCCCGGGGCTCACCTCCCTGTCGGACTTAACTGTGGGAAACTGCCCTTGGCCGTCCCCCCACCAGGCACCCTGGTGTAATCTCCCCAGCTAGGCCCCCAGGAGGACAGAGGGAGGGCATTGGGGCCAGGCTGGGAGGAGGTGGGGGTGCACCACCCCAGCAAGAGGCGTCTGATGCAGGGGTGACCGGTGTCCGAGACCCCAGGCAGACCCTGCCACCACGCCCCCACCCCTGGCTCTCCCAGGCCCGCGCATCCGGGGGGGGGGGGTCAGAGCAGCTCTCCCGTCCTCCTCTCCCCAGAGCCCAGCCTGCTCAGCACAGCCTGGGCCTCAGCCCCACTCCCAGAACCTAAGCCACCGGGAGGTGACCGCAGTCCGAGTTCTGGGAAGAACCCTTGGGTAATAGCTTCTGGACCTGGAGACAAGGACAGACTCCCAAAGCTGGGCCACCCAGCCCCCTACACCCAATCCCATCTGGGCTCTGAGTATCCCCAACCTGGAGATCCCGACAGAGGAAGAGAGCATGTGTTCACCTGGGGCCTGCCTGGGTCTCCCCCATCTCATGGGCCTCCTCTCCCCGCCCCCCCCGAAGGGCCCCAGGAAATAATCCGAGAGTACATGGAGAAGCACCCAGGGCTGGTGGAGGGACCACGTTCAAGCCACTGCTCAAACCTCATCAAGGACCAGCTGGCCCCCACCCAGGAAACCAAGACCAAGGCCACGTGTGTATGCTGGGGTGGGGGTTGTGTCTCAGGACTCCATGCGCCGCTGCCCCTGGGATGGGGCCTGGTCACACCTGGCTGTAGGACGGGCTTGGTGGATTCCAACGGCCACCCATCACGGGGATACTATGACGTCTACTCCTGTGTGCTGGGACTCTCGTCAGTTTTATGGCTGTGGGGTTGTATAAACAGCAGGGGGCAGGGACAGAGCCACCAGGCCCCGGCTTCCCCCGTCCTTCCACCAGGCACCTCCCTGGATTTGATGCAGGCGGTCTGAAAGGGGGGACCAGCCGGGTGGGGCATGGGAACTGTAGCTTCTAGACGGTGCAGCCACTGGGCTGGAGTGGATGTGGAAGTCCTGCCTGCCAGGCCCCACACAAGGCTCCCCCACACCCGCACAGCCCGGGTCCCTGACGCTGATTTCCGAGGCAGCACCCCGTCCCCAGCATGGGAGGGATAGGACCCTCGCCTCACCACAGACTAGTGTCAGCGTCCCTCTCTCTTTGAACATGGAGGTTGGCAGTCCCCAGGGTCGGGGCCCACATCCAGCCTCCACCTTCTGGACAGTGCCCCCAGCTGTTGCTTCCAGAAACCCAATGGAAAGCTGCTGCCCTGGGAGCTGCCACTTTAGT
>ML107314.1:0-18634 GCA_003697995.1 Taxidea taxus jeffersonii
AGCCACTGATTTTACAAGGCTCTCGGAAAGATCTAGTGGTGAACAACACACTGTACTGAAAAGCAGCCCCTCTTCCTAGGGTAGTAACTTACTGAAGTATTCAACTTTTCATTATCTTTATGATAACAAACCTGAGGCTTTTTTTTTTTTTTTTAGAACTTGTTACTCTGACTTCTGTATATGTTGCACTGAGAAGGTTAATATTTAATGTTTTAATTTATTTTGTGTGATAAGTTAATTTTGATTTCTGTAATGTGTTAATGTGATTAGCAGTTCTTTTCCTTAATATCAGAATTATACTTATTTAAAGAGTAGTGAGCACTATAAAATGTGGTTCTGTTTTTTCATCATGTGCATTATTGTCCAGTTGTACCATACCTTGTTTAGAAGGATGAAGGAATGAACTCGTTTTTTTTGCCCCCCCTAAATCAAGACTGGAGCTTTTTTTTCATGAGTGGCATGTTACTGAAAAGCAAATTAAGAATTTTCTCCACGCATGTGAGTGACAAGGAAAAATTAGATGCTCTTTCGCAAAATGTGGGAATCCTCAAATTCACCAGAGTTGGTCCCTGTCTGCTTGAAGAAACCGAACCCTCCACAAAGTTCCCAATATATAAGCCTTCCATTCACTAGATGTCTGACAATATGCTTAGTGATGCAGACGAAAATATAAAACACACAGTCCCTGCCCCCAAAGGAACTGAGATCTGGCGGAGAGACTGACATACAAAAACTGATGCTGGACCAGTTGCAGACAACACGCAAAGGAAGCGTGAATTGTAAGGTAGAGAGCACGTGTGCATAGCTGTGGTCCTCCAGGTGTGCTCCCCAGACCAGCAGCCCCGTCCTAGGAATGCATATTTTCAGGCCCCTCCCCCAGACTATTAAACTCCAGAGGTGTCCCACGCCCCCTCCACCTTCTAGGTGCTTCCAATACATGCTCAAGCCAGAGAACCACTGTACTCTAGGACTCAGCAAAAGACACGTTAGTTGAGGGGTGTGGGGCACAGCTTTTAGGAAAAGCTTTATAGAGGCTTTGCAGAGGAAGTGAAACACTGCAGTTTGCCCCTTAGGTGTTCAGAGTTAATGGACATCAGAATGTATAGTCATGTCTTAAGGCCTGCATTTATTTGGAATTTCTCTGCTTAGCCTAGTAGAAGAGAAAAAACAGACCTGTCCACCCCCATCCCACCCCACCCCACCCTCAGTCACTCACCCCGCTCCCTGCTGTCCAGTTTCTCACTGTAGGGAACTTTCTACAGTTGTCAGCCCAGTTCTTACAAGCCTCGCTGCCCTTGAATCCCCATGGCTAA
Organism: Taxidea taxus jeffersonii; assembly: GCA_003697995.1. NCBI lineage: Eukaryota > Metazoa > Chordata > Mammalia > Carnivora > Mustelidae > Taxidea > Taxidea taxus. The sequence continues at coordinate 1,314 of ML107314.1, forward strand.
GCCCCCAGCCCTCCTAACTCATGTGGAGACCTCACGCATGCGACCTAGGAGGAACTCATGCAGATGCAACAGAGAGCAAAATAGTGGCAGAACAGCATGAACTCTTGGTCCCAGAGGATGCTCAGCTTCCAGAGCAAGGGCAAGCCTGTAGAACCTGTTGTCCAAGCTCCAGGCATCTACCTGACCTGCAGGAAGATGAAAACCTAGGCAATCCCTTGTCCCAAGTGCGCTGGCCTGGCAGCTGTCCCCCAATAGAGCCTTTGCCCACTTCTTGGGAGAAGGAGGGAGAGACCTGCTCCCCGTACTTGGTGTTCCCTCCTGCCCCTTGACCCTATTCCTTCTCCGGGGACCTCTCCGGGCCTCCTTTCTAACCCGTGGGATTTTTTTCTTGTCCTGCTCCTTCTCCTCCGTGAGTTTCCAGCCTGGTGCCCAGGCTGTTGCGGGCAGGACACTCCCCAGGAAAAAGCGCCGATGAACTTTGAGTCAAGCCAGACCAATCTTCCCTCGTTTATCCAGGCAACTTGCGGTTGCCAGCTTGATTCCATGATCTGGACAGACGGGGCTCATCTTGTTGGATGCTGTTGGCTCGAATTTCACACTCCAATTTTACCTGGTCCCCGCATTGCTCTGCCTCCTGCCTTTCCCCGTTTTGGGGTGTTTGTGACTTCACCTTGCCTCCTGCCAACACTGAGCTCTTTACCCAGCAGCCCCCGGGAATTCCAGCACCAGCGTTCCCTCCTCCGTCTTCTAAAATTCCCTTTTCCACATTTGCTCTCTGCACTTACTACTTGGGCAGGTCCTGAGGTTTCCGTCCCAGCCTTCCACCTTCAAAAATAGACAGCGATGTGTCTGTGGACACACAACTTGGGGCTAGCAATGCCTTTTCCACCAAGCCAGTGTCTCCCACCCTAGATCAGTCAAACTGTAGAATCCATCAGGATGGTGCTTGGCATCTGTTCAAAAACTCTCCTGGAGATTCGGATCCAATCCCTGCTGCCTTCTAAACACACCACACCCCAGGGAGCAGACAGCACAGGCGAGGTCTGATGTCTGGAGCTGCCAGCACCTGATCCCCACCCGGGGCACCCCCCCCATGCCCCCAGCCATGCTTCCGTATCCCATATATCCAGAAGGTGGGAGCCCCTGGGAAGCATGGCGTCTTGGACCTCCTTTCAGCCAGGCTCATCTAGGGCAGAGAAGCGAGAAAACTCCTATGGGAACCGGAGCCTGTAAGGAGCACCATGTGACTAGCACTTGCCCAAGTGGGCAATGGCTTTTCAGGAACCAAATTTTGCAACTGGGAATGAAAACATGGTGACATTTATGCCGGAAGGGAAACAGGAGAGAGAGAAGGGAAAAGCGCACACACACACACACACACACACGGCAGCCTCTCTCCAGGGACATTTACTCTAATGGAAGCTTCAGGCCCTGGTGTGCAGCTGCACCTGTGCCTTAGAACCAGAGGCTGCCCTGTGCCACAATGTCCTCCGGGGCAAGTCCCTGTCCTGCAGGGGAGCCCCTCCCGGGAGGTCAGGGAAATGGAGTTGAGAGCAGGACAAAGGAACAGCTCCACTAACTGGAGCTGGGCTGCCCTGCATGTTCCAGAAAGGGAATCCTCAGGTCTGGAAATGTGACCTCCCCTAACAGCTGTGCTGGGAGGAGCCAGTGTCATTTAAACCCTGTCCGATCAGAACAGAGGAGGTGGCGTGACTCTCCCACCTGCCTTTGGTCTCAAAGGAGACCCCTGCAACAGAGTGAACCAGAGTGCAAGTGTCCTGGACCCCTATGGTGGAAGGAGGCCCTGGGGGCAAAGACCCAGGTTGGTTGCAGGCCTGCTTCTTGCTGACTGTGCAAACCTGGGGTGTTCCTGAGCCCCCAGTGCCCATCTGTCTAGGTCCTGCCTCTCTAGCTGTTGAGGGAGCTGTTGAGATGAAGTTTACAGATTCCTACTTGCTCAGCCCGATTTTTGGAATAAAAAAATCTAGCATGATCCTAAATGCCACTAATATATCGTCCAATTGAAAGGGGGCTCTGCTCTCTGATCCTCTGCCAACCTTCAGTTCAAGGTAGAAGAAGGCATGGGGAGAGGGACACGTCATGAGAAATATTTCCAGAGACCCACTGGCAAATGGGGTCCCAATTAGAAGGTCATGCTCCCGGTTTGCAACCTTTAGAAGTGGTGAAGGGGGCTCCTGGGTGGCTCAGTGGATTGAGCCTCTGCCTTCGGCTCAGGTGATGATCTTGGGGTCCTGGGACTGAGCCCCGCATCGGGTTCTCTGCACGGTGGCGGGCGTGCTTCCCCCTCTCTCTCTCTCTGCCTGCCTCTCTGCCTACTTGTGATCTCTCTCTGTTGAATAGATAAAGTCTTAAAAAAAAAAAAAAAGTGGTAAAGGACCCAGAGGAGTGAGGAACCTGCCCTTGGACATAGAATGTTGTGCAGTGTGGCCTCAAGGAGCAAAGCCAGAGGCAAAAGTGTTGATTTCTGCCCAGTAGAAGGTCTTCTTTCCGGAGCCGCCTCTTAGGCTAAGGGACTCCGTAACAACCAAAACCATTGAGCAGAGACTGGGTGACCATCAGTGCACCGTGGGTCCCCTGGTAGTCTAGACCTTGTGCTGCAAAATCTCTGGGGTCCAGTCCACCTCCAGCACTCTAACCCACAGCCTCCTGTCCAAGGGTCTGTGGGCTACAAGCACTCCAAGGCTCCACTTCCCATAGCCCCCTTCTGGAAAAGTCTGTGAGCCCAGACTTGAGCCTCCATCCTGCCCTTGTCCTGCTGTGGGTCCTGTGGCCTCCCAGGGCTTCCTGGTAACGGAGGGCCATCTCGGGGCCTGCCCAACTCCTTCCCACCCACCTGCTGGCATTCGAGCCTGTGGTTTCACCATCCTTAGGAGGGGCCCCATAGAGGGACCACAGCCCAAAGGAGTCTCAGGAGAGGGCCTTTCCTGGCTCTCTCTATCCCTAAATGCCTAGGTGGGCTGCTGACTGGCTCTCTCAGATCCACAGTCCACCCCGTGCCCCTGTGTACAGCCCTCCCAGGGCCCCTCTCACCCCATGGTTTCCGGTCTGGCCACTGGGTGGCCCCAGGGGAGAGCTGAGGTGTTTCATCCCCACTCACTCCTTGCTGCACAGGATTCATACCCCAGGGCTGGGCCCTCAGCACACACTTCATTTACACCACTACCTCCCCTCATCCCTTCTGCCCAGGCTGATGATGGCTCCCCAGGGACACTCTGCCAGTCTTTCCCCCTGCTTGCTCTTTAATTTCCAAGAATACTTAACCAGAGGCAAGAATTTCCAGATGTGATGCTTCCAGATGTGATGCGGGACTGCGTAGTGGAAGCAGGAATGCCAGAGTCAGGGGATTTGGGTGGAAGGCAGCCCTTGTGAAGAGCAGGAGGGCCCAGACCTCTTCAGAAGGGAGCGCCATGCCTCCCCTCCAGCTCCTGGACATCCAGCATGGTGGCCAGGTTTTCTTTGTCTTTTTCTTTTTCTTTCTTTTTCTCCATAAAATATCTCCATTTCTAAATGTGGCTCAAATGTCTAAACCACGCTGTGGCCCCACCAAAATCTGTCTGCAGGTGACCATCCGTCCGCAGCCTCCCCTCAAGCTGCCTGCTTGTCTCAGGCTCTGAGGGGCTTTTTCACACTTCTCTGCCGGCGCAGTTCTCCTTGCTGGAAATGCCTATTTTCTGCTTCTCTGTCGGAGCACGCTTCTGTTCCTTCTAGAACAGAAGGCTCACACCTCACTTTCTCTCTGAGGCCTGCCCAGAGGCCCCATACAGAGCCCTCACGTTATGCGCACTTCTGTCCCATAGCCTACCCCCGCTTCTGTCAACAAGTCCTCCCCTAGTTGTCCTGTGCCCCGGGTTGTGAGCTTCTCAAGGTCAAGAACCTCTGTCCTCTCCATCTTTATAGCCAAGCATTTAGCCTGATGTCTGAGACATGGAAGGTAATGCAGTGACATTTTGGGTAACAAAATCATAGGCTATATTGATGGACCCAGGTGTGCTTCCTGAAGCCCAGCATCGATGTCATATGGGAACGCTGGGTCCTGCCAGGCCGGGTCATTAAATGAAGACACTTGGCTTTGACTGCTACAGTCAGATGCCTCACGGTTCAAAAGGTTCTTGTGACCATTACTGCTTCCCTCTCTACCCTGCGAAGCTTTGCTTCTCGGCAAAAATGCATTACACATTCTGACCAGTGGTTTACCAAGAACTTTGTCACAGCCCCCGTGGATTTGACAGGAATATTTTGTCTTTCCTCTTTTTCCTTCCACAGCTTTATTAGGGTATTATTAACATATAACATTATGTAAGTTTAAGGTGTATGGTGTGATAATTTGATACATGTATTTATTGCAAAATGATTACCAAAATGAAGTTAGTTATTACCTCTATCCCCTCACATAATGACCATTCTGTGTGTGTGTAGTAAGAACATTGAAGATCTCATCTATGGGTAACTTTCCAGTATATGATACTCTACTGTTAACTATAGTCATCACGTTGTCCAGTGGACCCCCAGGACTTACATCCCCTTAGAACTGGATGTTTGTACCTTTTGACCAACATCTCCCCATCTCCCCCACCCCCTGCTCTTTGCAACCATCACTCCTCTCTCTGTTGCTCTGAGTTCAGCTTTTTTAGATTTCATATAGAAGAGAAATCGTATAATATTTATCTTTCTCTGACTTATTTCACTTAGCATAATTCTCTCTCAAGTCCCATCCACATTGTCTCAAATGTCTTTGGGCAACTTACCTGATAAGAAATAACCTGGCTCGGGACGCCTGGGTGGCTCAGTTGGTTAAGCGGCTGCCTTCGGCTCAGGTCATGATCCCAGCGTCCTGGGATCGAGTCCCACACCAGGCTCCTTGCTCGGCAGGGAGCCTGCTTCTCCCTCTGCCTCTCCCTGCCTCTCTGTCTGCCTGTGCTCACTCTCTCTCTCTCTCTCTCTAACTAATAAATAAAAATTTAAAAAAAAGAAAGAAATAACCTGGCTCATTTGCCTACACAAAAATCAGTTTTCTAATAATGAAAGTGATGATCTGAAGTTCACTCTGATTTTGAGGAGGTGAAGACTGAATTCCGCAAATGAGCCCTCACCATGGAAGTTGTGAGAATGACATTACTCAGCTGTCTTTCTTAATTAACACTGATGGTGTAGATGAAGAACTATGAAGAGTTTTTAAGATCTGGCACCTCTAAGACAGAGGAGTGCCAGAACTCTGTAAGTCTTCCTGTGATAGTCGCCCTCGTTATTTTTTTTGTAACTGTGTGAACACTGTGTCTCTGTTTCAAAGTGCCACAGTTGTTAACAGATACTTTTCATTATGAAAACTAAGTATCACCACCAGGTAAAAGATTCAAAACTAAATTCTGCCATCACATCATTAGAAGGAAAATAAGACCTATCTTTGCCTACTTGGTACAGAAGGAAATAAAATTGGAATTCATGTTCTACAAAAAAGGGAGTGAGGCACTATGAGAAAACAAAAATGTATAATTTTAAATTTTCTTCTATTCAGTTCATATAACTCAAAACCCAAAAAACATACAATCCAATTTAAAAAATGGGCAGAAAAGAAAAAGAACAGAGATTTCTCCAAAGAAGACATGCAGATGGCTAACAGACACATGAAAGATACTCAACATCACCCACCATCAGGGAAATGAAAATCAAAACCACAATAAGATATCACCTCACACCTTGTCAGAATGGCGAAAATCAAAAATACAAGAAACAGCAGTGTTGGTAAGGATGGGGAGGGAAACCTTCCTGCACTGTTGGTGGGAATGCAAACTGGTGGAACCACTCTGGAAAACAATATGGAGGTTCCTCAAAAATTTGAAACTAGAACTACCACGTGATCCAGTAATTCTACTATTGGGTATTTACCCAAAGAATATGAAAATGCTAATTTGAAAATATGCATGTGCCCCTGTGTTTATTGTAGCATTATTTACAGTAGCCAAATTATGGAAGCAACCCAAGTGTCCCTCAATTGATGAATGGATAAAGAAGAGGCGGTCCACATATACAATGGAATAGTACTGAGCCATAAAAAGGAATGAAATCTTGCCATTTGCAACAACATGGATGGAGCTAGAGAGTATTAGGCTAAGCAAAATAAGTCAGTCAGAGAAAGACAAATACCACATGATTTCACTTATATGTGGAATTTAAGAAACGGAACAAATGAATAAAGAATAAGAGGCAAACCAAAAAACAGACTCTTAACTCTAGAGAAAAAACAAATGGTTGTCAGAGGAGAGGTGGGTGAGAGGATGGCTGAAATAGATGATGGAGATTAAGGAGTGTACTTGTGATGAGCACTCAGTAACATATGGAATTGTTAAATCACTATATTGTACGCCTGGAATTAGTATAACACTGTATGTTAACCAAACTGGAATTTAAAAAAAAAAAACTTTGAAAAACTGTAAAAAAGTAGTCTATTTATAAAAATTATTATATAATAAAATTTGTTTTGTGTATCTAAAATTTTTTTCTTCTATCAGCTCTGTATTTAAAACATAATTGCCAATACCACATATATTTATGCCACATTAGATGCTTCTCAGTTCAATAATAATAAAATTTGATGATATTTAAGGCAGATTGGGGCGCCTGGATGGCTTAGTTGGTTGGGTGACCACTCTGAATTTCTGCTCAGGTCATGATCTTAGGGTCCTGAGGTCCAGCCCCAGGTCAGTTTCCGTGCCCGAAACAGAATCTGCTTGAGATTCTCTCTCTCTGTCTCCCTCTCCCTCTGTCCCTCCCCCTGCTCTGGCTCATGTGCATGGAAGCAGGCATGTGTGCTCTCTCCCTCCTTCTCTCTCTCTCTCATAAATAAATAAATAAAAATCTTTTTAAAAATATTTAAGACAGATTCTTTCCTTCTGCCAGGCTTGTTTCATTTAAATGTGTTTCTCCCCTCATTCCTGCAGGCATTTTTAATTCCTTTTTCCTATGCTTGTGTAGAAATATACAAACATTTACACACATATGGAGATCTTTTCCACAAATGACTGTACTATAAATATTAACTAATTTGCTCTTTCTACATAATGATTCATCATGAACATGCCTCAAATTCAATAGACTTCCTCTTAAATCATTCTTTCTAATAGTTATATAACAATTTATTCTATGGATATACTACACTTTATTTAGCCATCTGGCTACTGATAGACATTCCATTTGTTCTCAGTTCTTTGCTTCTAAAAACAATGTTATACATAAATACATAAATCTCTACATACTGGTACTTTCATTTCTCTAGGATGGAGGCACATACAGAAATGGCTGAGTCAAAAGGAATGTATGCGTCCAATTATAGACATATGTGGCGATCAGTAATGGAAACTGACTAACAGAGGCTTAAACAAACAAGGGTTTGTTTTTCTCACATAACAAATGTCTGGAGGTAAGTAATAATGGATATTGGCTAAAGAACCTAAGCCCTCATATGTTTTTCTGTTCTGCTATCTTAAGCGTCTTAGCATTTTGTTCTCACATTTGTTTCCCTGTGATTACAAAATGGCTGCCAAACTCCAGGCATCAGGCATGTTTATATTCAAGGTAATGGGGGAAAGGAAGCAACACTCACCATTTGTATTTTATATAAGCAAAGCAAACCAAAAGCCCTCCCAGAGATTTGTCAGCAGTCTTTTCTTTACATTTTCTTGACCAGAAGTTGGTTACATGACTACTGCTAGACTGGGAAATTAAGTAGCTGGGAAGAAAAAAAAAAAACAAACCAGTATTGTCCTTGATGGTTTAAATCAATTTACAATTACAATTTATCACCTTGCTTCCATAAACAAAGTTATGATTCTATTGGAAAGGAAGAAAAAAGCTGTGGCTATTGGGTAGGCAACTAACAGTGTCTACCATAGTGTACAACTTATTTTAATAAATATTGCCGGGACAATTTCCAAATAAATTGTAATAATTCACACTTCTTTCACAGAGTGAGTGTTCAATTTCTGCATCCTTATCAACCACATGTATGGAAACTTTTTGCACTTTTACTGGTCTGATATATGAAAAAGTATATCAATGATGTTTTAATTTACATTTTCCTGACAATAAGATTGAGCATCTTGTCATATGATAATTGTAATTTGGATTTCCTCCTCTCTGAATTATTATTCAAATTTTTAATTATTTTTAATTGGCTTTTCTTTTCCTTATAACCTGTACAATCTTTTTGTGTGATATTAACTATTTTTCTGTCATTTGTGTTACAAATACTTTCCCAAAATATTCATTGTCTTAAATTTATTTATGGTGTCTTCTGCCATGTTTAAAAAACTGTTATATATGTAGTTGATTTTGTCTCCTTTTTTTTATTTATTTGTTAGAGAGCATGAACACAGGCAGACAGAGAGGCAGGCAGAGGCAGAGGGAGAAGCAGGCTCCCCGCCGAGCAAGGAGCCTGATGTGGGACTCCATCCCAGGACGCTGGGATCATGACCTGAGCCGAAGGCAGCCGCTTAACCAACTGAGCCACCCAGGCGTCCCTTGTCTCCTTTTTTCTTAATTGGTTCTGGATTTCCTGTCTTTTTTTTTAAATATTTCCAAACTTCAATATTTCCAAAACTCAGCTTTTCTTACGAAGTACTCTAAATTAGATATACTTTTCTCTGTTAACATTTTGTATGCTCACAAAAAGTCTGGTCTCCTAAATAGGCATAATGAATACAATACTGATTTATAAATATTTGTATTTATACAATATTAAATATTTAATATTAATATTTAATATTTAAGCAAATATTAAATATTTATACAATATTAAAATTTCTTTTTTTGAGGAAAAGTAGGGAGAAGTATTTTAGCACTTAGATATGTCAGTTATTGCCAAAATGGTTTAACACGCAACCACTTAGTTTTATCAAAATTAATTTTCCCTGAAGTAGGCATCGTCCCCAGGTACAGACAGTCCTTGCCTCGTACAGTAATGTCAGGCCATAAAAATGTTCATTCAAGGTAATCGTAATAATGGATGGGGAAAATTATTGTTCTGTGACCTTTAAAATCTGTCAAAATATTAAAAACTCTTACTGTCGGTTATAAGTGTAAAATAAAATGAAAAATTGTAGGGGCACCTGGGTGGCTCAGTGGGTTAAAGCCGCTGCCTTCGGCTCAGGTCATGATCCCAAGATCCTGGGATCGAGGCCCGCATCAGGCTCTCTGCTCGGCAGGGAGCCTGCTTCCCTTCCTTTCTCTCTCTGCCTGCCTCTCTGCCTACTTGTGATCTCTGTCAACTAAATAAATAAAATCTTTTAAAAAAATGAAAAATTGTAAAAAGCATTAGGACACTGTAATTTAAAACATTAGAAACATGGAGAATTTGTGTTATTTCAGTGCAAACAACTAATCGAGAGTAGCTGGAACAGTACTTGCCTTTTCTGTTACTTTATGACACTGAGTAAGCATCTTTTCTAAAGCACTGCAAATTGTCATACTCTTAAAGTTTGGGCCCACTTTCGCCGTTTTAATCAGCTGCGCTTTCAATATTGTAAAATCACCCTACAATTTCCTTTACCATGAATTTTTTTACCATCGCTTCCTTTGGGCCATGTCCATCCTTTTCATCACACCCATTCCCCCATTTACGTTAAGGGTGCCTTCAGGTGGTTCCTCTAGCAGCATATTTTGGCTCTGGAACAGCAGCAGGTGTCAACCTTCCCACCATCGATTACGTCTACAACTCCATTTACGTCCAGGTCTCACTTCAAGTATTAATATTTTTCATTTCTTCTCTACACTTTCATCTTTGTTGGCCAGTTCCTTGGGGGATCCGTTTTTGTAAAACGTCACACGGGCGAGACGGGGACCACACACCCACCGTGAACGGAGTGACGGATGTGCGGAGACGAATCATCAGCAGAATTTGAGAGAAGTACCGTGATTGGTCACTGATCGCGAGGCACGTCTGTTGCGTGATGATCTGTGGACCCAGCATCTCGCAGGGGTGTTTGCAGTGCGGGTAGCCGCTCGCAGTGTCTACCGTGCTAACTGACACTTGAACGGTGCTAGTCTAGGACGGCCTTTACCTATTTGCTGGCGTTGACAGGCTTAAATCTGACTGCGGAAGAGTAGCCCATTGAAAGCTACATCAAGTAACGAATCTTAAAGCATGTAAATGCAACATTAGTGCACGCTGAGTGCGTGCTGAGATGGTTTTCAAATTTTCATTATTCGGCAGTCAGCTTTAAAATGTATCTTAGGATGACAGTTTTAGAAATACAGAAGGCGGGGCGCCTGGGTGGCTCAGTGGGTTAAAGCCTCTGCCTTCAGCTTAGGTCATGATCTCAGGGTCCTGGGATCGAGCCCCACATGGGGATCTCTACTCAGTGGGGAGCCTGCTTCCTCCTCTCTCTCTGCCTGCCTCTCTGCCTACTTGTGATCTCTGTCTGTCAAATAAATAAATAAATAAATAAAAATCTTTAAGAAAGAAATACAGAAGGGAACTTTGGGGCACCTGGGTGACTGTCAGTTGGGTGTCTGACTCTTGGTTTCAGCTCAGGTCGTGATCTTGAGGTGGTGGGATGGAGCCCCGCATTGGGCTTGTAGTCAGTGGGGAGTTGCTTGAGATTTTCTCCCTCTGCCCCTCTCCTCGCTATCTCTCTCTCTCTAAAATAAATAAATAAAATCTTTTAAAAAATAAATAGAGAAGATTTTGAAGATCCCATAATTTGATACCAGAAATTATCCAACATTATGGATGATTTCGCCTCCTTTGGTTTCACTTTGCTCATATAGTTGCTTGAGGTCTCAGCAGCACTGAGCACCCCATTGGGTGGAAACCCAGGCAGGACAAGCATAGATACATCCTGAACAGTCCTCATTGAGGCCGTCACCAAGTCCATTCCACTGAAAATGAGGAGACCCTGGCGATCGCAGGCCTTGCTCTTCTCTGGTGTCACTTACTGGTCAAAACCAGTTGTTGCCTTTTTTAGTGAGCCTACTTTTTTTTCTCTTTTTCTAGACTCTGGAGCAAATTCAGTTTGCTTTCAAGGGTTTGAAAATTGTAATGACCACAACACTTTAGCACGTCTTCCAGCTCAATCAGGTTTTCTTCTCTGCTCTTCTTGGAATCAACATCCAAACTGTCATCGGTTATCTGTGTACATGTTGGACGAACTTTCCAGCCAAGCACAAGCTGTCCTCCAAATTTTGCACTCAGAAAAGGGGCATCATTTGAGTCAATTACACGTAAAATTTGTTGGCTGTTTTTTTGTGTACGTTGAATGAGTCACAAACATGACTCCTGCAAATCCCCACATCTGCCAGTGTACTGAGTTTCCTGTCTTGCTCAGGAAAGTCTTCCTTTTCTCCTTTAAACTTAGAGTCTGAAAATGTATTATAAGACAGTGATAAATAAAGCAATATAAGCAAAGTAAGTTAAACATTTGCTCTATTTTGCAGTTAATTCCTATGAACATGCTTTCATGGTCAGGTAACTAGGCATGTGATTAAGTCCGGGTCCCACCACTCTGGACTTTGGGCAGATTACTTAGCTTCCCTGGGTCTCAGTTTCCTCATTATTAGGTTTAATACCCAATACAGGTATTATAACTGGAAACTTGTACCTCTTAATCCCCTTCACCTATTTTTGCACAAATTTCCAGTCATAAGTAAGTGACAAAGATGAAAAGTAGAGCATAGGGGATATAGTTAATAATATTGTAACAATGGTGTAGGGAGACAGATGGTAGCTATACTTACCTTGGTGAGGATTGCATAAGCTACAGAATGCTCCAGTCACTGTGTGTGCTCCAGAAACTAATTTAACATTGTATGTCAACATACTTCAATAAAAAATTTTTTTATTTAAAATTTTTAATTAAAAACTCAGAACAATTTTTTAAGATGTATCTATTTGAGAGGGAGAAAGAGGGAAAATGGGGCAGAGGTAGAGAGAGGGAAGGAGAGGAGGAGAGAAGCAGACTCCCTGCTGAGCACAGAGCCCGATGCGGGGCTCGATCTCACCACCCTGAGATCATGACCTGAGCCAAAATCAAGAGTCAGACACTTAACCTCCTGGTGCCACCCAGGCACCCCAGAACAATTTTTTTTAAAGAGGGTATTCATTGTACCTAACTCAGGAAGGTTTTGTGAGGCTTAAATGTATAAGTTAATGCATAAAAGCTCTTAGCCTAAAGACCAGCATATAGCAAATACTCCATAAATAGCTATTGTATCAATTATTATTTGCAATACAAATAGACTACATTCTACGTGTTTGTTTTGCTGGTTTCACCCTCATTGATCCCTGGGAATCGTGCTACATACACACAAAGCAAAATCTCACTCAACACAGGTGTGGTGTGAATGCTCTCTGAGACCAGTTCCCACTACCATGGCAAGTGTCTGCTCAGGGAACACAGTAGAGAGGAGGGGAGCCAAGTGTTCACAGGGGAGCTGGGCCAGCCAGGTTTCATCATGCCAGCTGCCTGGGAAATGCATTCAGACGTGTGCCCCGCGCCTCAGCAAGTCATTGCACAAGACATCAGGAACACACCCTCGGGGAGACACACATAGTCACAAAGCAGGTATAGTGTGTCTGCCGGGACCCGCCACCCCTAAACCAGAGGGCAGTGAGAGGTGACAGACACAAAGATGACACTCAGAAGGCATATGACAACCTCATTCCTGAGGGACTCTGGCAGGCCCTCTTCCCTCAGCCCCCTCCCCTCCAGCGGGCCCCAGGGGCACCTGCCCCAGGGGGGACACCTGGGGGGTGACGTGCCTCACAGTGATGACTAACTGTCAGAAATTGCTGTTCAGCCAGCACTTGGAATCGTCCTTCCAGGACTGGACATGGATTTGCCTATAGCCTTTCTTCTGCTCTGCCATCTGAGAGTGCTTTTAGCAAGAGGCAAATGTAGAAGCTTCCCCATGCACTCATAGAGCCCCCTGAGGAGCCCAGGAGCACATGTGGCTTATACCCATGTGGTTTAAGTTATTAACCATCCCTAAAGGGATTCACGCTCAGGGCATGATTTAAATTTGATTTTAGTTCCACTTAAAGGTCTGCGATGACTGGCTCAGCCTTGCTCCCCTCCCTGCCTAGACTTCTCTCTCTGCCAGTTTGTAGCCCTCCCTACATGCCGACCGCTGCCCAAGCACAGCGTGCAGACCTTCTTCTACCGCTGTAGACAACAGGTGACATTTCATTGAGTGAATGGAGCAACCAGCCAAGACTCGGGAAGGAGTTTTATACTGACAGGATTTGAATGTATAAAGTTACATGAGCCATTGCCCCCACGCTGCACTGAGATATTGCTGTTCAAAAGTAAGTTTGCAGAGAGAATGTAATGATAAAGGGGAAATGATCATAATCTAACATCAGGAAAGATGACTATAAAGTGGGGGGAAGGGGCACCTGGGTGGCTCAGTGGTTTAAGCCTCTGCCTTCAGCTCAGGTCATGATCCCAGGGTCCTGGGTTCGAGCCCCACATCGGGCTCTCTGCTCAGCAGGGAGCCTGCGTCCTCCTCTCTCTCTCTCTGCCTGCCTCTCTGCCTATCTCTATCTGTCAAATAAATTTTTAAAAAAATCTTTAAAAAAAAATAAAGCTGGGGGGAAAGACCATAAGGAAAGATGTTTAAAATTAGTGGTTTTTTCTGTAGTTAAGTTTATGCCTAGATATTTTATGGGTTTGGGTGCAACAATTGTAAATGGGATCTTGTTTTGTGTCTTAGAGAGAGAGAAAGAATGCATACATTGAGGTGGGGAGCTAGGGGCAGAGGGGGAGAGAGAATCTCAGGCAGACTCTGCACTGAGTACAGAGCCCAACCAGGGCTTGATCCTATGACCCTGAGAGCATGACCTGAGCCAAAATCAAGAGTCCAACACGTCTTTTTTCTTGATTCATTTTTTTAAGATTTTCAGCATTTATTTGAGAGTGAGAGAGAGAGTACACGGGAGAGAGCACAAGCAAGGGCAGCAGCAGAAGGAGAGGGAGAAGCAGGCTCCCGGCTAAGCAAAGAGCCCGATGCGGGTTTCCATCCCAGGCCTCTGGGATCATCATCTGAGCCGAAGGCAGACACTTAACAAACTGAGTCACCCAGGCACCCCTGGGTTTTCTTAATTTCACTCACTTTCTTAATTTTTACATAGCAGGATCATGACTCTCATTTTCTTCTTTCTGCTTCTCTGCATTTTCTGTAGTGTTCTTTTTTTATCTCATTTGCCCGTTTCTCACCTAGATCAGAATTCAGCTTCTGTCCTTCAAAAGCCCCTGCTCCTGACTCCATATCCCTGAGTCTTCACCCCACCCCGCCCTCCTAACCCCAAATGTCTCTGTCTCCCGACTCTGCTTCCCGCTGTGTGTTCCTATAGGGCACGCATGCAGGAAAAAATGGGATTTTGTTTTTAATCACGTTCCCAGCTTCTCTTGAGAAATCAGAAGACCTATCAGACTGCTCCAGGATTCCCGTGTGGCAACGACCCCTTGGTGCCGCCTACAGTCGTCATTCCATTTCCAGTTCACGTTCCTAGTACAGTCTCTTGTCTCTGCAACCTGGAAGCTGAGTATTAGGTGGTTTATTTTTCAATAGAACTGTTTTTCTTTTTACATTCCCATAAGAAAAAAGAGCAGTTGACCAAGAGGTCCATCTGCTTCGGGAAAAATTCTAGAGAGCACCCTTCTTCGCTAAATGAAGGCTATTCCTACATGTTTATTATGCAAACACGGATCTGTTTCATTCATTTACATCACCTTCCTGACCTCTGGCCTAGATGATGGTCAAGATGCCTTCCCCCGGACACCTGGGTGGCTCAGTTGGTTGGGCAGCTGCCTTCGGCTCGGGTCATGATCCCAGCGTCCTGGGATCGAGTCCCACATCGGGCTCCTTGCTCGGCAGGGAGCCTGCTTCTCCCTCTGCCTCTGCCTGCCACTCTGCCTGTGCTCGTTCCCTCTCTCTCTCTCTCTCTCTCTCTCTCTGATAAATAAATAAATAAATAAATAAATAAATAAATAAATAAATAAAGATGCCTTCCCCCAACTTGGGTGTTCATGATTTCTGGATGTGCTGGCACTCTCTGACTTAAGAATGAAAGAGAAGCTCCCTGACCTATGCACCAGCTCCTGACCCTCGTCTTCTCCCTCCAGCCAGTCTGCAGGCTCGACCTTGGAGAAATTAGAGAAACCAATGGCACCTCTTGTGACCCCATTGCAGCAAGCCGGGAAGGAGCCATCCCCCCTGCCCTGGGCTACATCCCACCTGCACCATACTTTGGGCTCCTAATAGCTGAAGACCCAACTACAAGTGACCTAAATGAAGTCAGAAACAACCTCGCTGGGCATAGAGGTGAACAAATCACACCACCACAGCAAGAAGGAATGGGGACTAACTGGTAGGTGGATGACTCATGGAATTTTCCACATTACCTGCATACACTCCAAGGCCCACCTCAAGTTCATCTGCCTGTGAAACCCCACCCCGGAAAGTCCCCCAACTCCTTTGAACCAAGATGGTTGATAGCCCGGATGTCTTCTTTGTAACTAATAACTCACAGCCTTGTGGCATTTCTTGAATGTGTTTGGCACAGAGACAAGTCAATTCTCACAGAACATCATATGAATGAATGAAAGAATGAATGAATGAATGATTAAATGGATGGGAGGGGGATGGGACCGGAGGAAGCTGACAGACTGATGCATTCACTCAGGAAAGGAAGAAAGGCCTTGGACTAAACCATGGATAATAAAGATGAAGAAGAAGATCACAGATCTTAGAGATTTAATAGGATCTAGCCACTGGGGGAACGTGGAGGTGAGGAGTTGGAAGCCAACAGTGCCTAGGTTTTCTACTTGGACTCGGAGTCTGTTCGGACTCGGAGACTTGGAGTCTGTTCATAGGAGAGGGAATTCAGGGGCCCCCACAGCCTTGACAGCACCTTCCTCTTACTGCATTGTTCACTCCTGCTTTGGGCACAAGAGGATGCTCTCTGAGGAATAAGAGCCCAGTAATGAGATCAGAGTCAAGATTGTGGCAGTGAAACAGAAACAGAGGACACACACAAGAAGGGCTGATGTTTGGGTTATAACATCACTGGAAACTCCCCGAACGCAAACCACTTGCTCAGGTCCTGTGGAGAGAGAGGACCTCTCAGCTGCTGGGCTGGGCGGCTGTCATATTAACTCTGGTGCCAGAGTCAACATCCAGGCAAAGGACACAGCTCCATAAATGAGCCCTGAAAAGTACGGAGGCCACAGGCCACTGGCGACGATGGAGGAACAGTTCCGAACACTATAATACAAAGAGCCCCAAACTTTTCATCAAATGATTCATTAAATCAGGCTGACCTGACCACTGTGTTTTATATTTCTCTAGCTCAAAAAAAAAAAGAAAGAAAGAAAGAAAGAAAAAAGGAACCCAGAGGTACTGGGAAGATCACACCCCACGATTTGAAGTGTAGGGGAGAACAGCATCAAAATCATCTCCCATTGAGTTGAAATGTCTCTGAGAATAGGAATGGAGACGAGGATTGGCCCTTATAATGAGAAAGAACTTCCTTAAACTGAAGAAAGCCCACCTGTGGAAATTCAGGTTGGCACACGTTCTGGCAGAAAGGGTACATGTTACACATCAGCCACCATTCTCAAAGACTCACCACTCAAAAATTTAAGGCTTTTCTCCTTCTCACTGCCCCTTCAGGCGTCTTCTCTGGCCTAAACAATCTCTGTTCATTTTGTTCCTCTAAACTCACTCCTCTAATCAGGTTTGTTCATTTCTGTGGCTTGTTTCTTATTTCTCTTTTTTTTTAACTGAATTTTATTTTTATTGAAGTACAAGTAACATCCAGTGGTGGACTCGTCTCAGGTGTACGTGATTCAACAGTTCTGTGTGTTAGTTAGGACTCACCACAGTAAGGATAGTCCCCGTGTGTCACCAAACAGCATCACAGTGTTATCCACGGGGTTCCCTAAGCTCGACTTTTCATCGCTGTGACTTCTCTATTATGTAACTGGAATTTTGTGCCTCTCAATCCCTTTTATCTATTTCACCCTCCTCCCGACCCCCAGTTCCTCTCTGACAACCACCAGTTTCCTTTAAGAGTCGGGTTTTTTGTTTGTCTCTTTTTTCCTTGTTTGTTTTGTTTCTTAAATTCCACGTGCGAGTGAAATCGTATGGTATTCATCTTTCTCTGACTGACTTATTTCACTTAGCATTATACCTTCTAGATCCATCCATGATGTCACAAACAGCAATATCTCATTATTTCTATGGCTGAGTAATATTCCAGTGTGTGTGTGTGTGTGTGTGTGTGTGTGTGTGTGTGTGTGTGTGTG
>ML107314.1:25513-55094 GCA_003697995.1 Taxidea taxus jeffersonii
AAATTTTCAAGCAATAATGAAGGAAATGAATCCCTCTTTCACACGATACTTCTTAGTATTTAAA
Source organism: Taxidea taxus jeffersonii (assembly GCA_003697995.1). Taxonomy (NCBI): domain Eukaryota; kingdom Metazoa; phylum Chordata; class Mammalia; order Carnivora; family Mustelidae; genus Taxidea; species Taxidea taxus. The sequence goes on from ML107314.1 coordinate 25,578, forward strand.
GACAATAGCCTGTCCTTCCTAAGTCATCTTTTTTTCTGAAGATGCATCTCCAGTTACTTCAGTGAGATCGGGCCAACCCTTCACCAGACCTGGCTATGTTTGCTGTTTGCCATGAGCTGATATTTGCCTCAAGAAACAGGGCCATTCACCTCTATCACAGGTTCTTTTTTTTTAATAAAGATTTTATGTATTTATTTGACAGAGAGAGAGATCACAAGTAGGCAGAGAGGCAGGCAGAGAGAGAGAAGAGGAAGCAGGCTCCCTGCTGAGCAGAGAGCCCGACACGGGGCTCCATCCCAGGACGCTGGGATCATGACCTGAGCCGAAGGCAGAGGCTTTAACCCACTGAGCCACCTATCACAGGTTCTTAAAGAAGCTCTGCCCAGGAACATGCCAGGAAAGATCATTCTCTTTAATTCAAGTATTCACTCAAAAAAGATTTATTGAGTACCTTCTATGTGCAGTCACTGCTAAGTACTGGAGATACAATGATAAAGAAGACAGAAAAAGTCCCTGCTGTCTCCCATGAGCTCACATTCCAGTAGAGGAAACAGGCAAAAAACAACAAGTATATAATATAATGTTGGATACAACGTAAGTGGTCTGAGAAATAAAAATAAAGCAGGATCCGGGACTAAAAGGCCATGGGGATGGGCGGCCATCTTAGATTGGACGGTCAACGAAGGTCTCACTTGAAAGTTAATTCTTAAGATCTGAATGCAATGAGGGAGAGATATGACACTATATGAGGCAAGTGTATTACACATAGAAAAACAGCCCATACAAAGACCCTAAGGAAGGAACTAGCTTGGTTTTGAAGAGGACAATGAGGCCAGTTGGTTAGAGGGCTGAGGGGGAAGGAGAGGAGATCAGATGGACTGCCCGAAGTCACCAATAATGCTTAATGTGAGCAATAGTGGAGAGAGAGAGACAGTGAGCCAGCCGTTAAAATCCTAGTGAATTAGCCATTGCAGGCTAATGGGATTGGACTTCATATGCTTGAGGGAAGGTGTATCTCCATCTTGGGACTGGTCTCTCATAGACATTGTAGAAGTGAAACAGGATCCCTGGGGGGAGGGTGGTCTTCCCACTTACTGGGAACACACCACTCTGTCAGCCTCCCTCAAATCACCTTATTCGATAACACTCTTGCCTCGAGCTCCAGATGGTCTCCTGGAGAGCTGGACTGAAGTGTGTGCAGCTATGAGCCTCCAGCTGTGAGCCTAAGGCCCTGTCTTAAAACCAAGTGGAAGCTGTCTCCTGGGCTGCTATTCCCAAGGCCCACACTTAAACTCAGTCCTTTCCAGAGAGAAAGCAAGTGCTTAGAGGAAAGGTCAGAGTCAAACCAGTCCACCTCAGGCTGTCCCAGCTTCCCCAACCAGCAGAAGCTGCTGGAGCATCTTCTCACACAGGCTCCACAAGAGAAGAACAATCTTCCTCTCTCCAAAGAGAGGCCAGGCTTCAGCAAGAAGGCCTTGTGAGTTCTTTGCCTTGGGGCAGGGAGGAGCGTGGGAAGCCGAGGTAGGGGAGGGCATCTTGAGCATGCCCTAGAGTAGGAAAGAACTGCCTTTGGCTTGTGTACTTAAAGCCCTGAAGTGAAATGTAGTGTCCCAGTGCACAGGACATGGATTATGTCATAGCTGCACTGCCACTGTCTGTTCAGCCCAAGATCATGAGCTGTGTGTATCTCTGTGGCCAAGCTCAACGGTGCAAGAAGCAGCCTTCTTGGGCGCCTGGGTGGCTCAGTCAGTTAAGTAGCTGCCTTCGGCTCAGGGCATGATTCTGGGGTCCTGGGATCGAGCCCCATGTCAGGCTCCCAGCTCAGTGGGGAGTCTGCTTCTCCCTCTTCCTCTGCCTCTCCCCTCCTGCTCATGCTCACTCTCTCTCTCAAATAAATAAGTAAAATCTAAAGAAGAAGGACAAGCAGCAGCAGTAGTAGTAGTAGTATCCCCTCTTGATTTTTAATAACTTAGTTTCTGATTCTATGCCCCCTTCCCAACAGCATAGCAGAAAATGTAACTTGGTTATCTTTGGTGTGTTCTCGGTGTGTTATGTCAGAGTTCCAGGATTCCAGTGTCGGGGTATCACTGGGATAGGAATGGAGGGACCCATTGGTCATCAGCGGTCTGTCCCCACAGGTTCCCCTACAAGGCTCACTGCCTCCTGTTCTCATGGTCTCTGGATCCAGGGAGTCCTGCTGGGACCTTGCCACACAAGGGTAAGTGATCCTTCTTTGAGGATCCATGTGTGTAGACTCCAGCCCTTCTCTGGAGTCCATCTGGTCCCTACCTCTTCCACCCCCAACTGTCTGGAAAAATATCTCACTTGGGGGAGGATACCAATCTTCCATGACTCTGCCCTGAATTACCCTCCTCCCTCTGAGCTCCTCAGATTGAGTTCTCTGAAAAGACCAGGCTTTCTGAAAACTACTTGCTTAAGTGAAGAAATGGGGGAAGGGGAATACACATGGTAAAAATAATCAGTGTCTGAAAATGTTATCCAGCTGCTATCCACTACGTTATACAGCTCACGTTCAACCTGATGTCATCACAATCTTCACGTATTTTTCAAGTGCACCGCCGTGAAAAGTTATCCCCCACATCGTACTGATTGTTTCTTAATACACTGTGTGACTTAACCTCTCACCCTCTTGAACAGCCTCCTGTTAATTTCAATCAATTATTATCAAGATGGACTTCAGGTTTGATTCTGTGACCTGAGATAAGTACGTGTGGAGTACCTAAACCACCATTCTGTTCTGCCTCCATCCAACATACAGGGTTTTTCACGTTTCATTGTTGTGGGAATCAAGAGATCGTCTTCCTATCGATGTCAATAGAAACTTAACAAGCTACCAAGCAGAGAAATAAATTAGAATGCTGCTGTTATTTGCCAAGCATATGGGAAATTACCCAATGCTTAAAAGTATTTGTTCACGTGACTCTTACTTCAGTTGAACATTTGCATTTTTAGTGCCATTCTCTCTTGTCACTTAGGCTTGTATCTCTAATTACCAATCAAAATACCTTTGAAAAACAACCACATCACAAAACCTGGGTCATATAGGACTTTTCCTGCCACATTTAAAGCAGCTCAATTAAATAGTCCCTCAGAATAGACTAGAAGGTCCGAAGCTAGGAGAGATTGGGGTGATCAGGTCATACCTGTTGGGAAGAATTGCCCAGGAGATGCTGACTATCCACCAGTCAAAAGACATTTTTAACTTCCGGTAATATTAAGTCAATGAAACTGAGAGTTTAATTAAATGAGGCAGCTTAATAGGCAGGTCTTCTCTGCTGCCCCCCACACCTATCTTCTTTGACCTCAAGATCCAAATCTCCAGTAGTGAACAACCAGCACCACAACCACCTCCAGGGTACATTCTGCTCAGCCTTAAACAATCATGGTGGCCTCCATCCCCCAACAGAGACTGGTTTTAGATGGGGCAGGTGGCCCCACTCTTGCAATGAAATGGGGGGAAAACAAAGCATGAACCTTCTCAGAAAATTCCTCCTTCCTAAGAAAAAGACTGAGAGCCCCTTTTAGTCTGGACCTTCTTGCGTCTGGAGGCACTGTTGGAAATGTTCATCCCCTTGCCGACAGCCTGAAGGGGGAGCCTTGATGACATTGTTGGGGGGATGAATCAAGGAGCTTTGGAGTGTGTTTGACCTCAGAACTTCCAAATAGTAAGATAATAAATTTCCTGACTGCTTACGCAGGGGAGCGAAGAGTGGCAGGGAGCCTGCCACTGGGATTACCATCCACGGAGGAAAGAGATTTCAAAGAATTATTAAATTCGGAATGTAATGTACTCTTTTGTTTGGGTTTTCAAAAAGTCTGTTGTCAAATTAATGACGTGGCATCAATTCCTTTAAAGTAATTTGTAAGTTTGTTTGTTTTAAAGATTTTATTTATTTATTTATTTATTTATTTATTTATTTATTTGACAGAAGGAGAGAGAGACAACAAGAGAGGGAACACAAGCAGGGGTAGAGGGAGAGGGAGAAGCAGGCTTCCTGCTGAGCAGGGAGCCCAATTCAGGGTTCGATCCCAGGACCCTGGGATCATGACCTGAGCTGAAGGCAGATGCTTAATGACTGAGCCACCCAGGTGCCCTGTAAGTTAGTTTTGATGCCAGTTGAAATGCACATGGAATTTTCTTGAAACTTGACCTCATGATCTGGAAGTTCAGTGGGAAGATAACAGAGATAAAATAGCAAAGAAATATTTGAAAATCCAAGTCATTTAGTATTCACTTTATCAGATATTAAAATAGGCTACAAAAGTAAAAGATCAAACACCATGTGGTATAGTAGAGAAACAGACCAGCAAATCAGCCATGTGGGATAGAAAGTCCAGAAACAGGCTCAAGAACATACAAAAATTAGTCATGTGATTGTAAATCATCTCAAGTAAACGGTATGAGGCACTATAAACCTTTGGGGGCAGAGGGAAGAACTATACCCATACCTTCTACCATATGCCAACATAAATCACAGGCAAAGATTTAGATGTAGAAATAGAAAGTAAAGATACTTTATCTTGGTGAACAGTAAACTTTTATTAACATGATACCAAAGGCAAAGGCAAAGACCATAAAGAGAAAAAGACCAATTAAATATTACTAACATCTAAAATATTTAAATGCACCTGAGTGGCTCAGTGGGTTAAGCGTCTGACTCTTGATTTCTGCTCAGATCATAATCTCTGGGACGCAGAATAAAGCCACATACGGATTCCAGATTTTCTCCCTTTCTCTCCCCCTCCACTCCTCCTGCTTCCCACAACTCGTGTTCACTCTCTCTCTCTCTCTCTCAAATAAATAATAAAATATTTAAAATATTTAAAAATCTCAGTTGCCTGGGTGGCTCAGTCAGTTGAGCAACCAATTCTGTTTCAGCTTCGGTCGTGATCTCGCAGTTGTGGGATCAAGCCCCACATAGGGCTCTGTGCTCGGTACAGAGTTGGCTTCTGATTCTCTCCCCCTCTCCCTCTCACTCGATCTCTCTCTCTCTCAAATAAGTAAATAAAATCTTCTAAAAAAAATAAAATATTTAGGGGAGCCTGGGTGCCTCAGATGGTTAAGCATCTGCCTTCAGCTCGGGTCATGATCCCAGGGTCCTGGGATAGAGTCCCGCTGAGCAGGGAGCCCGCTTTTCCCTCAGCCACTGTCTTGCTCACTCTCTGTCTCTCCTGAATAAATACATAAAATCTTTTAAATAAAATATTTAAAAATCTCTTCATGGGGGAAAACACCCTTCACTAAAATTAAAAGTTACATAACGAACTGGAGAAAATATTTTCAATATATATGGCAGTCCCTCTATAAAATGTTTAGACCAACCAATAAGAAAAAACCAGGAGGGGATCAAAAATGTAATCAGCAAAAGGAAAACATGCCAATGGTCAATAAGCGACAAACATTCCACTTCATAAATAATGAGCGACGTACTCTAGAGCTGTAAGCAGGACGGATATGCATCAGGTGTTGCTGCTAAAGCCGTACTCTCTATTGGCGCAGCAAAAATACCTCCAGACTGGTTAATGAGGAGCTGCTGCCCAGAGGCCGCCATGTTCCCCCACCCCTCTGGCTGCCCTGACACCCTGCTTCCCACCCCCATGGTTACCAGACTAAAGGGTAGATGTGGGACCTCCAGGTCCCTGCACCCTGCCATGGCTGACATCTGTTTGCTGATATCCCACCTCTGCTTCTGACATATTGCATAATGAAATTTGTAAATATATAGTAATAAAAGCAGCAGTCATACCGGATGTTGGTTGGAGTGTGGGGAAATGAGCGTTCCCCTACTCCACCTGAGGAAATGTAATTTGGCACAACCTTTTCAGAGGGCAATTTGGCACCAGAATAAAAGTCATAAAAATAGCTATTTCCTTTGACTCGGCAATTCCACTTCTAAGAATTTTCCTGAGGAAATAGTGTAGGGCGTATATGAAAGTGTAACTGCAAAGTGAAGACCAACCCAAATGAAGATTAATCTCCAAAAATTGAAGAAATATATGTTAATATGACCGGGAGACACGGATTTTCCACCATCAAATTGTTGATTTTAGGCAGAAGGCCACCCATGGTGCAAGAGTGGGGAGCACAGAGCCTCTTACATGAGCTGCTAATAGAAATGGAAATGGACACAAGCTGTCTGAAGAGTGCAAGACGTTGTTTTAAATGCATGTTCAGCCATTCCTGTTCTAGAAAGTTATCCTGAGGAAATCAGGATGAATGCGACAGGAATTTCACCGATGAGGTTTTTCATCAAAGTGTTTCTAATAATAATAATTAAAAAAGTGTTTCTCATAAATGAAAGGTGGATACTACATCGAAAGGGAATTCGTTGAATAAATTATAACACATGCATATTATGGCATTCTATGAAGTCATTAAGATTGTGAGAGATAAGAATACTTAAAGACACAGACAAAATGTGGCAGTTGTTTTACTAAATGAAAAAACAGCTTACAAAGTAGTATGTACTATACAATCTCACTTTCATAAAATAAGTATTTACATGTATACAGATTTTTTAAATAAGATCATCATGTAAAGGACTTAAAATAATAACTGGCCTGTGGTAAGAATTCAATGAATTCAAGAAATGGTAACCATTATTTTTTAATCCTCACATTCACCCTACAAGGGAAATACGATTACTACACACATTTTACAGATGTGGAAACAGAGGCATGAAGAGATGATGTCCTTGCTCAGGGTCACACAGCTTGCAAGTGGTGGGGAATTAACCTATGTGATGTACTGAGAAGAATGACCAGAGCATATTAAGTACATTATTTTATAAATATTATTGGAATTCTATTTTTTTAAAAACACTACATATATAACTGTGGATTACCTTTTTGTGGGAATTTATGAAAATGTTTTTAACAAAAAGAACATCCCTACACTTGACTATGGAGAAACCTACTTATAATTCCTTTGTTTATTCCTTTTTTTAAAAAAGATTTTATTTATTTATTTGAGAGACAGAGTGAGAATGAACATGAGTAGGGGGAAGGGTAGAGGGGCAAGCAGACTCCTCACTGAGTGGCAAGCCCAACACGGGGCTCAGTCCTAGGCCCCTAAGATCATGACCTGAGCCAAAGTCAGATACTGACTGAGCCACCCAGGCGCCCGTCTGTTCCATTTCTTTTAAGATTGATTGATTGAAGAAGAGAGCATGAGTGCAAGTGGGGGGAGGGACAACAGAGGGAGAGGGTCTCAAGCAGACTCTCCACTGAGCTGAGCTGGACTTGGGGCCCCACTGAGATCATGAACTGAGTAGAAACTAAGAGTCACCCAGGTGCCCCTCCTTTGTTTATTTCTGAGCCCTGTATCCTCTCTCTAAACTCTCCCCAGTGCCAAGGTGACCTTTATTTTTCAGTCTTCAGTAAGTAAAATCTTCAAAAAAAAAAAAAAAAGCAATATGGCTGGTTTAAATAGAAAGTCAGGAACACTCAAATGAAATAAACCAAATTAGAATATTTAAGGGAAGAGGCTTGTTCAACACAAATGAGTCTTTAATTTTTATAATCTAGTTCTTAAAGGTTGAAGATGAGGGAGAGACACTTGGAAACCTTGGATTTCTCAGATTGATGCTGACTTCTTTCAGGCCAGGCCTTCAAGAGCAAAACCCTGCAGTCTCCCATTGGGGTGTGCAGGATGATAAGCTCAAGACACTGTGTCACCATCTCCCTCCCTGCAGCTAGAGCTGAGTGTTGCTAGCATATGGCTGCCCAGGGCCTTGCCTGCACACAGAAAGAAATGACACCGAACTATGAGTATCAACTATATATTTATTCATACAGAGCAGCAAATAATAAATACCCATCACATAACCTAGTCCCTGGATCTCAGGCCATCGCAGCTTGAGATCACAATAATGGGATGAACCACTCCTACCTGGACAACCACTTAACATTCCTTAGCTTCCTGTCTGATTGGAGGCAAGCCTGTCCTCTACAGCGCTCTCAGTGGTCACCTATCCCCCAGTGTCTCTCACTGTCCCTGAGGGAGCATCACTTCTGTTCTTTTGAGTTCCTTGGTATCAATCATCCTGAGTAAAAAGAATTGTTGTCACTTTTTGATGATACCCAATTGTGTGGGGGCCTGTACCCCAACCTGCTGGAGTGTTCATAGTGCCAAAATCCAGGGAAACACACTGTTGTCCTCCAGGTCAGACTCTGGGTGACCTTGGACTCTCATCTATGGCAGCTCTAACGAGAACACTCTTAGGTTCACTTGATCTTTGGTTTGAGGGCTTTATTCCCAGAGGTCTAGCCTTTGAATCTCCCCCTTAGGTGGGATTCATTAGGCCTTCATGGTAAACTAGCTCTGCCAGTCTTAAAATTATACTTAACTTCAAATTCCCTGTGCCTATCCCCCTTAGGTCCTGATTTAGGAAAACTTGCTATTCAACACATCCTAAACAATGTCCATTACTTTTGGGCCAGATATTGGTTTCCAGAGCTTCCTGGACATGACTTACCATCCCATTTAGCTGAACCCAAACATCAATCTCTCTTGAGACTACTTAGGTCTGCCAGATCAAGTAGATTTGTTTAGCATTTTTACCTTTAGGAATTCACTATTCCTCTATACTGCTTGCTTCTTTTTTTCCCAATATTGTTATGCAGGTGACGTGGAAGACTTCCTTGTCACTGGTATCTGATTTTTGATAATATTGGTTTCACTGCAGCAATGCTTAAGTTGTAGGAAAAGGGAGTTGGGCTTATCATGTTTAAAGGAACGCTGATGAAAGAGACATTCCTTACTGTCTTGATAATCACAGCTTTGTAACATAGCTTGAAATACAGAATTGTGATGCCACCAGCTTTGGTTTTCTGTTTCAACATTCCACTGGCACAAACACAGACACATAGATCAGTGGAACAGAATAGAGAACTCAGAAATAGACCCCCAACTCTATGGTCAGCTAGTCTTCAACAAAGCAGGAAAGAATATCCAATAGAAAAAAAAAAAGTCTCTTCCACAAATGGTGTTGGGAAAATTGGACAGCCACATGAGAAGAATGGTATAAGAATTTTCTTATACCATACACAAAGATAAACTCAAAATGGACGAAAGACCTAAGTGTGAGACAGGAATCCATCAAAATCCTTGAGGAGAACACAGGCAGCAACCTCTTCAACCTTGGCTGCAGCAACTTCTTTCATGTCTCCAAAAGATAAGGGAAACAAAAGCAAAAATGAACTATTGGGACTTCATCAAGAAGTCCCAATGCACAGCAAAGGAAACACTCAACAAAACTAAAAGGCAACCTACTGAATGGGAGAAGATATTTGCAAATGACATATCAGATAAAGGGCTAGTATCCAAGATCTATAAAGAACATATTAAATTGAATACCCAGAAAACAAATAATCAGTCAAGAAATGAGCAGAAGACATGAACAGACACTTCTCCAGAGAAGACATCCAAATGGCCAACAAACACATGAACAAATGCTCAACATGACTGGGCATCCAGGAAACACAAATCAAAACCACAATGAGATACCACCTCACACCAGTCAGAATTGCTAAATTTAACAAGTCAGAAAACAAATGTTGGCGAGGATGTGGAGAAATGGGAATTTTCTTACACTGTTGCTGGGGATGCAAGCTGGTGCAGCCACTCTGGAAAACAATACAGAGGTCCTTCAAGAAGTTAAAAATAGAACTACCCTACAAACTAGCAATTGCACTACTAGTTATTTATCCCAAAGATACAAATGTAGTGATCCAAAGGGGCACCTGCACCCCAATGTTTATAGCAGCTGTGTCCACAATAGTCAAACTATGGAAAGAACCCACATGTCATACACACACACACACACACACACACACACACACACACACACAATGGAGTATTACTCAGCAATCAAACAGGATGAAATCTTACCATTTACATCAATATGGATGGAACTGGAGGGTATTATGCTGAGCAAAATAAGTCAGTCAGAGAAAGACAATTTAATGGTTTCACTCATATGTGGAATATAAGGAATAGCGCAGAGGATCATAGGAGAAGGGAGGGAAAACTGGGAAGAGATCAGAGAAGGAAACAAACCATGAGACACTCAACTCTAGGAAACAAACTGAGAATTGCTGGAGAGGAGGGTTTGGGGGCTGGGGTGACTAGTTGATGGGCATTAGGAAGGCACATGATGTGATGAGCCCTGGGTGTTATAGGCAACAGATGAATTACTAAACTCTACTAACAATGGACTATATGTTGGCTAATTGAATCTAAACGATTAAAAAAAAGAAGAAGAAGAAAGAGAGGAGAGATTCCTTTTCCTCTTTATTCAAGACACAGAGCTTTTTCTCTCTAACATCATTGTTTTGACTTGGGTGTAATCTGTTTGCATTTCTGCTCTCTGCTCCCCATGGGAAGCACAGTCAAGTTCTGCGCCAGCCTTCTAAAAGCACCCTGAGACAGTCCCCTGCTTAGTGAGCTGAGATGAACTTCAAATGTTTGCTTAAAATGATCTGTCAATAAAACATACAGCTTGAAGAGCTTCATAAACTCTAAAAATTCCTGCACAGGCAGCATCAGCCTGTTGACTCATATTTTGGCCTCTTAACAACCTCTCGAATCTGTGGCAACAGCTCAAAGACAGAAGATTCCAGTCCCCAAGCACCTAGGGCTTCCTCTGGGTTTGACTTCAGCCTGAGCTCTCTTGAACTACAGAGATCTGCATCCCTTTTTCCAAGGCAAGAACGTAAAGGAACTTTCTCAGTAAATTATTGTGAACCCATCCAAGCATCACTGGGGACAAACCAGTTTGAGAGCAGGCATCTCATTATATGGAGACAGACTGTCAGAGGTATCAGCTGTAGGGCAGGCCTTCACTTCCTGAAATCACCACAGGCCCTAGAGAGAAGGTGAATGTCCAGGATGGAGTATGAACCAGTTCATATCCCATCCCACATATTCTTCTTATAATGGAATATAATCTTGACACTCTTCCATCAAGAAATGGAGTCTGTATTTCCTCCCCCTTGAACTTGGGCAGACATTTGAACTCCTTGAGCAATAGAATGGGGTGGATTGATGCTACATAACTTTGGAGGCTAGGTTGTAAAAGTCACCATGGTTTCCATCTCGCTCGCTCTCTCTCCCCAGACCTATACCTTGGAGTCCTGAGCCGACGTGTAAGAAGTCCAATTACCTTGATGCTGCCCTACTGGAGAGACCAGATAGAGAGACCATAAGGACAGAGAAGTTAGAGGAACCTCAGGTCCTTGAATCTTCCCAGCAGCAACCACCAGGCCTGTGAGTGGGTGAGCAAGCAATGTCTCAGATGATTCTAGCCCCAGGCTTCAAATTGCCTGACCGAGGTGAGTCGGCCCCACTGTGCCCGGAGTTCCTGACTCACAAAATCTGTGATCATAATAAATGGTAGTTTACATCACCAAGTTTTGGAGTAATCTGTTAGGCAGCCAAAGCAATGGGAAACAACTGTATCTCAAACTGTAAAGTAGAACCCTCTGTTACCAAGGTGACTGCAAATATCCAACTGATCCATTGTGTGTTGCTTTTATCAGTCCTTATCCAAGAGTTATGGGACACTGCATTCACCAGCAAAGCCTTGGTCACCAGCCTGGGTCAGTTCATAATCTGTATGCTCTTCAGCTGATATGGGCTTGGGGCCTCCTCATTATTATTATACGTCACTAAGACTTCAGGTAGAATAAACTGCAGATGGCTATCCTGTCAGAGATGCTAGAAGAGGGCAACTCTTTTGGAGAGTGACTTCTATATAAAAAGTTGTTTTGCTAGATAATAATTGGATGCATGCCTTTTAAGTGATTCCCTTAATCAGTCAGCTAGGGACCCATTATGTGCCCAGTATTGGATGCTGGGGAGGATATATCATTCCAGACCTCTCTATGAGTTTTAATGTTTTCAGCTGTAAGAAATAGAAAACCCTATTAAAAAGGACTTTAAACAATAGGAAAATTTAGCTTACACAACAAGGAGTCCAGTGCAGGGAAGCTCTAGGGCTGATTCATTCAGTGACACAATAATGTTATCAGAGATCCAGGTTGCTTCCACCTTTCTACTCTATCATCCTTGGTGGGTCCTACTCAAACTAACCCCCCTCATTGTCCCAAAATAGCTGCCAGAGTTCCAGGCATCAATATGCAGGTATCAACAGGCATCCAAGACAATGACCAGAAGGAGAAAAGAGACTATTTCTTTGGTATCTATTTCTTGACTTAGGCTACTTCTGTTTACCCTGTGGAGCTGGACATGGGGCCCCTCTGAAGACATGGGGTGTGGACAGCAAGAAGTAGGACATAGGCATCATCCAACGGTATCTGCTGCAAACACTAAATCTGGTTAGGGAAAATAGGATTAACCAATGAGACGACTAGACTCTAGTTACTCTCTCTCTCTCTCTCACAGCACTTAAAACTTCTCTCTTGTTGCTTCCTCCTTCCTGTGAGGATTCCATAAGGAAGAGTGTCTGTTCAAAGTTCTTGCTACAATGTCCTCAGCTCTTTGGAGATAATTCATGACTCAAAGATCTAAAAATCTAAGCCTCATCTTTTCTAAAGATCACCTGCTTGGGGACGCCTGGGTGGCTCAATTGGTTAAGCAGCTGCCTTCGGCTCAGGTCATGAGCCCAGCATCCTGGGATCGAGTCCCACGTCGGGCTCCTTGCTCGGCGGGGAGCCTGCTCCTCCCTCTGCCTCTGCCTGCCTCTCTGTCTGCCTGTGCTCTCTCTCTCTCTCTAACTAAAAAATAAATAAAAATCTTAAAAATAATAATAATAAATAAATAAAAGATCACCTGCTTGTATACACTTGAGCTCTTGTTCAGGATGAAATGCATAGGTAGATAAAGTGGGATTTCTCTCTTGACTGACACTCCTGATAGGAAGAGCTGGTTTGCTGATCATTGCCAATGGAGAAATGGGAAAACCCAGGGAGGGGAAGATGGGAAGACATTTGCCATTTATCAAGCTGGGAAGAATAGCTGCCTCTCATCTCTCAGAGCAGAGAACTGGAAGGCTAAATCCAGGCCACCACTTTTTTGCATATGGTGCACAAACCAAGAATGCTTTTTACATTTTTTTTAATGGCTGAAAAAAAAAAAACGAAAGTAGACTATTTCATGACATGTGAAAATTGTATGAAATGCAAATTCCGGTGTCCATAAATGAAGTTTTATGGAACACAGCTGGGCTCACGCATTTACATACTGCATATGGCTGTTTGCCCACTACAATAGCAAAATTAAGTAGCTATGATTCAGACCAAATGGCCCCTGAAACTTAACATATTTACCGTCTGGCCCTTGGCATGAAAAGTGTCCTGACCCCTGTCCTGGAGGAAAAGTCCTGATGCGGCCTCCAGGCACCAGAGGTACAAGGAGGGTCAGGGGTTGGGGCACCATGCCTAAAACCTCCAGAGCAGCCAGAACCCTGCCCCTTTGCACACAAGGTTCCTCCTTCCCCTCTGAGCAAGAAAGGAACATTCCATCTAATCCATTTAGAACAGGGTTCTCAGACTGGCTGGACATTGGAATCACCTCGGAGCTTTTTAAAAATACCCATCACAGTCCCCACCAAGACCAACTAAAGCAAAATCTCCAGGATGGGCCCAGGTATCCGTGTCTTTCAAAAGCTCCCAGGTGATTGCAAAGTGTGGTCAAGTTTGAGAACCACCACTAGAGGTTTGTCTGCCAAAATCAGGCCTGGTCTCTGGAGCTTTCTCCAAGCACACACCATCACCACCCTTAGGTGGGTGTTTGGGGAACAGCACAGGAGCTCCACACGAGGATGGAGCCAGGCAGGAAGACATGGCGAAGCAAGCTGTGGTTAACTCATTTTTCCAGGTGCCCAATCAAATGACTTTACCTGTGTGCAGGTGCATTCTACAGGTTTCCTGGCTGAGGAGCGCTTGCCACCAGAGATCTCCTCATGTAACAGAGAAAACACAGTGTCTCAACCTAACTGCCACTCACTCACTTACTTTCCTCCACCTCAGAGGGGGCAAACGAGAGCCTGGTCTCTGCCTCACCCAGGGACAGTATAATTGAGTATCTTTCTCCATGACACCAGAGACCTACCTTCTCCTTGGCATGGAGTTGAAGCAGAACCACATGCCTTCTTTCCTTCGCTCCCTTACTCAACAGATATGATACTGAGCACCAACACTTACTACACACGGAGGATTTTTAAAATACAACGATGAAGAAGTGCCCCCAAAGGATCGCACAGACGAGGGGAAGATACAGCCAAATTAACCCAAAGTAGGAAATGCTGGAGAAGAACCAGTTTGGGGAGGAGTCCTTAGTTCTGTTCTAGAAGGTTAACACTTGCGATGGCTTATGGGTATCCTGGTGAAGACGTCTCATGTGTGTTTGTATATTCAAATCGAGTTCAGTGAAGAAGTCAAAGTTGAAGATATTAATTAGCCATGTTAGTGACACTGGGTAAGAGACAAATGAGACCAAGGTAACAGGGAAGGGGTTCCCAGAAGGTTTAAAAGCAAACCAGAAGAGGGCACATCAGGGAACCTAAACAGGATGGCTGTTTCCAAGAAGAGGAGGGAAGTAATCCTGTTGAATGCTGATAAGCAGTCCAGTAAGAGGACGACAGAAGAACACAGAGGTTACCAGTGACCCAGACAGAGCTGTTTCAGTGGAACACTGAGAAGCAGAATCCAGACAGGAGTGGCCTGAAGAGTGAATGTGAGGTGACTGCGTGAAGGCACAGAGTGTAGACAGCTCTCTAGAAGGTTTTTACTGACAGGGACCAAAGAACTGGGATGGCAGGAGGATGAGGGTCAAAAGTGAACATATTTTGTTTTGTGTTAAGGTGGGAGATACAACGGCATGTTTATACGTGGGGAAATGGATCCAGAAAAGAGAAGATGGATGTGTGAAAGAAGGTGAATTAATCAAAGGAGTGAAGTTTCTGAGAAGGGGAAGAATTCTGGGCAGATTTCCCTCCATGATGAGAAGAAGACGGAGAATGTGAATACAGGCATGGAGAGGCTGGCAGATTGGATGGCAGAAAGATGTTGGGGTTTGTGTCCAAATCCTTCAGTTCTCTTTGAATTATGGGGTAAGATTCATCAGCAGTGGCAGGCAGGAGAAGAGAGTATAAAATGGGTACTTGGATGAATCGCAAAGCAACCTCACTAGGGAAACATAATGGGAAAGCTAGGCTGTGGTATTAAGCTTATTTAAGGTAAGGGGTCATGACATTTAAATGGGGAAAAAAATAGCCCCATTGTGTGATTTTCGCCAGCTAAGGTCAGCTGCAACGACGTGAATAGCTGGGTTCAACTACATCTTTGAGTATGCCAAGAAAATCTAACAGGGAAAAGAGGGAGTGGTTATGATCAAGCACTGATTCTAGAGTGGACAAGAAAGGGAGTGAGGCCAGAGGGCGAGAGGAAGAATGACAGCGCTGTAGAGGTAAGGGATGGGTGGCCGGAGGATATTGGGGAATTCTTCAGTGTGGGTGCCAAGGGAGCAGAAGAAGACCAGCTCATTCTCAGAGGAGGGAATCCTTGAAACCAAATTTTAGAGATAAGAGCAGTTGCTGGCGACAGTGACCTAGGGTGTAACCAAGAGAGTAGAAGGCTGAGCTGGGTTGCAGAAAGAGATTTTTGGAGGGGGAGGTCAAGAAACAAAGAAACCAGGGAATTGAATGGATCATGCGAATAGATGCATTCCCTTATCGTACCCCCAAAACAACTCTTGAATTGTCCCACTTGACAGATGAGGAGACAGCCCCAGAGATATGCAGCAGTTTGCCCAATGTAATGGGACTGTTGTAACATGACTAATAACTTCCAGAGAACTTGGGCTCCCCTGACCTCTAGTTCAGGGCCCGCTCAGCTTCCTGTGTCATAGATCCAAAGTGCAGGAGAGCCAACTCCCTAATTTTCACTTTGGATGAAAATCCAACTTTAAAGGTTTGGCAGGTATCACTTTTCCTGACTCCCAGGCATTTGGCACTGGTTGGTATATGTTTCCAGAGATACTTTCTGTATGGAGGATAAAAAAAAGGGAACATATTTCTGTTTGACTCAGAAACATGTAATCCCGAGGACTCGACACATTTTTTAAACTTCCATATAACAGAGATCTGTGCAAATAGGAGAGACAGGAAAGTACTGAGTTGGTTGAAAACATGAATTTTATTGCAAAGGGACATTTTAGGATGTAAGACCTATTAACATAATTCCAGGAGGAGGGAAGAGGATTTTCCAAGGCTCTCCCACACTGAGTGGAACTTTGTATTTCAGAGGCCCTGGGGGCCCTTATGTCTCCCAGGTCAGAAGCTTTGCCCTTGAGTCCTAAGTGTACATAGGTAGGCACAGTGGAATCAGCCCTGGTGGTCTTGAAAGCCACATTCAACATCAGCAGGAGACTTTGTTATGACAGAGCCTCTAATATATGGGTCTGGAGAAAAACATGTTCCCATAGCCCTTATCACTATCAGAAATGACCTTGTCAATTGCTTACATGTAGGTACATCTATGTATGTGCCATGGGGTCAAGGACATTGACCACTGTTGGATTCCCAGCCCTTACAACAGTGTCTGGCATGCAGCAGGAGATCAGTAAATATTCTTTGCATGAATACATTTAGTTTCCAACTCAGACCTATTATGTTAGCCACCAGCAAGACATAGGGTTCTGTACTCTCATAGATCATGAGGTAGGGAAAGCCAGGTAGCCAGTCTCAGTCAGCTGCCCAGTGGTCAAAGGTTATTGCCACGTAGTTATAGAAGAGGTCAAGGGCATCTGTCCTATTTATATCTCTTCCCAGTGTATTGGACATTTATTTGTTTGTTTTTAATTTTTTTTAAGCAGGCTTTGTGCCCAGTGTGGAGCCCCAGACGGGCTTGAACTCATGGCCCTGAGATCAAGACCTGAGCTGAGATCAAGAGTCAGACACTTAACCGACTGAGCCACCCAGGTGACCCTATTTGTTTGTTTTTAATAATGACTTTTATAATGAACTTCTTTGCCAAATGACCCATCTCACTGAATCCACCAAATAGCTTCCCCATCCAAACCTTCTGTAGGTAATAATTACTACCACTGCTATCATTTACCAGTTGTATCACCATGTGCCATGCATATATTATCTCAATTGAGTTCTTAAACTACTTTTAGACCTGTTATTTAGATAGGATTATTGTCCCTATTTTACTCATGAAGAAACTGAGGCTTGGAGAAGGTAAGGAACTCAGTCTAGGGCATATAGCTCTTAAGCAAGGGACACAAAATATGAGTCAAGCGAATTCAAAGCCCATGCTCTTAACCACCACGATATACTGCTTCCTACAAGGTAATAAAATCAGTGAATTGTCTGTTTTTTCCCTTTGTATCAAAACTACAAGAAAGGACATTTAGCCCAAATTCTACCAGACCCAGATCGTTCAGTTATTTAGTGGCAAGCAGCAAAATGACTTTTCTGAGTTGCCTGGGCCACAAAGGTCATCTCTCTGGTGTGCTATCACAGTCAGACCAGAGCTAAAGTGGTGACCGGCCATGCCAACCCTTAACTGCCAAAGAATAATGCAGATGGAAGCAGCATAGTAGAAGGAAATTGTGTTTTCTGTCTACTTGTGGTCTTCTCTCTATATGAGTCTGCTGTCCCCCTCTCTCACTTGCCTTGAGAGGAGATGGGGATAGGAGAATTAATTTATAGGAATGTTCCTGCCCTCCAGGAAAGTACCATTTCCAAGGCCCCTAAAACAATGATACTAATCACCTTAAACCCTCATTAGGTCATATATCCATTCCTCCACCTAGGAAAGACCAAGGCCCACCCCAGTTCTTCTTGATGATATTTTAAATAACAAAGTAACCTGTTACCAATGGCTCCTGGCATGCTCCAAGGAAGTAGTTGACCTGTCAGGGTGAAAAAAAAAATCTGTTCTCTCCTGGTAGTTTTGTGTTTTCCTATAATAGCTTGGTGGGAGCCCTTGCCTCACCCATCATCTCTCTCTTCCCTGGAGCCCTCAGATCTTCCCAGGTAAACCATCCCATTAACTCCCACCACCATGCCATCCCTGTCCCACTGGATGGAAATGGACCCTGGAACTCCATCTAAAAGGGGTCAGAGTCCAGACTGATTTAGAAAGGATGGAAGTCTCCCAGTGCCCAATTTTAGAAAAGATTTTTGCAAATTCCACCCTCTCAGAAGGCCCAGCCCACCCCATTTTTTAGTGGCCAACTCAGAGAAAGCCATCCAGTAGCCCTTAGCTTTCCATCATAGCTGATAGTCCAAAATCAATTTTCATCTGTTCCATTGGCGGTGCACTCCATTGTGGGTGCCAAGAAAGTGGTACTTTAGCTGAGGGGGTTCGGGTGGAAGGGAAAAGATACATAACTGCAGCTGTGCTGAGTCATGACATCAGGGTCTGGAAAGTGAAGAAGGTATGGGATGGAGAAAGGGGAGGGGTGTTTGCTTGGAAACCATCTCGCGCAGTCCAAATTAAACAGGCTGTTCCTTCAAATCCACTTTCCATCACTGGCCCTTCTCTTTACTGATTCTTACCTCTCCTAAGAACCCTCTCTCTCAACCCAACATCTCACTTCCATCAGAGTTTCGGGGATTCTTCTAATCCTCCAGGGCTTGAAATGCCCATATGAACTCGTATCAGCTGTCTCATTCCGAAAATGTCAAGAACAGATCAAGGCCCACATTTTCTCTTTCCTAAAATTGCAGCCATCTCCAGTTTCTCTCCAATCTCACCAGTCCTGGAACTTACTGACTCAGTTATCCATTGGAGCACTCGAGCCTCTATTCAGCCCAACAGGGACAATAGTTCTTTCCTCTCGACTGTTCTCAGATTGTTTCCTGTACATATCTTATCTTCCTGGGAAAATCGTAAGCTCCCCGGAGTCCAGGACTGGGTGGTGTAGTCCTTCTGTATGTGACATTGTGTATTCTTATGGTTCTGAATATATCAGGAAGTACTTAAATTTATGAAGCTGCATTGAGCTAAACAGAATTAAAAAGGGGCACGCAGCAAAACATGAAGCCACTGGGCACTCATTGGAAAAATGGTTAGCGGCTTCCAATTTCACGTGAACAAATCCTAGGACGGGCTCAAGTGCGCCAGAGTGACACATGAGCCCATACCCAGTACAGTGGGTAAGCTGACACAGCCTTCAAGGCTGGATTGAGTGGCTGCAAACGGAATGGGAAAAGGAGGAAAATCCAAACTGTTTGGACCCAGACTCAACACCCAACCATAGGCTGAACCATACTGCCAAAAGAGCAAGGCTTCCCTGGAATTGGTGCCAATTTCACGGGACTAGCTGCTCATCAATTCATTTTTGCACAATTTTACATCTCTGTGATCATCCAGTTTTCATGGAACATTTAACCTCAACCACCACCTATGTCGAAACAAAAAGTAATTCATTAACTTGTCTCATTGAACAAAGGAAGTCAGAGGCAGCACTGGGAATTTAACTGACAGCTCTAGAATTTCAGGTCTACTCCCAGAATTGATCTATGCTTCCTGGTTTTCCTCCTAGCACCTGTGAGCTCTGAGAGGTTGGCCTCTTTCTTTCTGTTGGACTGCCTTACAGATATTATCAAGAAGGAACAGCCTAGCTACTTTATGAACGGGAAAAATTTAGCAACATGAGAAAAGACAGAGCTCACTAGAGTGTCCAGTGAGAGGTTAATTGCAGACTTGGGAGTATCTGTCAGAGCCGGGGAGGGGCTTCAGGGAGTTCCTGTTCCACTACAGGTCTTAAAGGCCAGGAGTCTGAGGACCAGGAGCTTTTGTGACCTCCTCAAGGTCACACAGCTTGATAACAATGTTCTTGGCTTCAGTCTCTTAACTTCTGGTCCCAGGTTTTCCCAGCACACCAGAGGAAAAGAATGCAAAGAGTAAAAAAGTGGGGTAAAACTCTGTGTTAAAATTTGATTGGCGCTGAGGTGCCTGGGTGGCTCATTCAGTTAAGTGTCAGGCTCTTGGTTTCAGCTCAGGTCATGATCCCTGGGTGGTGAGATTGAGCCCCTAGCTGGGCTCTGTGCTCAGGGCAGAGTCTGCCTGTTCCTCCCCCTCCCTCTCTGTTCCTCCCCCCTGCTCCTGCTCTCTGTCTCTCTTTCTCTCTCAAATAAATAAATTAAATCTTTTTTAAAAAAATATTTTGATGGGTGAGACAAGATTTCAGTTATATGTGAGATCTAAAAAAAAAAAAACAACAACAAATGAACAAGCAATAACAAAGAAAAAAATATTTTGTTTTTTAAAGAGAGAGACAGCATGAGTGGCAGATGAGGGGCAGAGGGAGAAGGAGAGAAAAAAACCCAAGTAGGCTCCATGCCCAGCTCAGAGCCTGGGATGGGACTTGATCTCATGACCCTGAGACCATGACCTAAGCCCAAATCAAGAGTCGGACACTTAACCTAATGAGCCACCCAGGCACCCCCCAAACAAACACAAATACAGAGAACAGATGGTTGCCAGAGGGGAGGTGGATGGGGGTGAAGTAAAGGGGAGTAGGAGGCACAAACTTCTAGTTATAAAATAAATCACAGAGATGAAAAGAATAACATTTAGGGAATATAGTCAGTAATATTGTAATAATGTTGTTTCGTGACAGATGGTGAGTACATATATCATGGTGAGCATTGAGTAATTTATAGAATTGTTGAATCACTATGTTGTACACCTGAAGCTAAAATAACATTGTATGTTGATTGTACTTCAATAATTAAGGGGGGAAAAACTGATGGGCAGGAAGGACAATGTCCTTTGAGAGCTCACTGAGAACTGCAAAAGAGAAGTCCCACAGAACACCTAGAATTGGTTGAGAAACTCATAGTTGCTAGAAAAATAAGGAGCACCAGACCCAGTGTATTAGTTTTCTAGGGCTGCTGTAACCAATACCACAGACTAGGTGTCTTATACAACAGAAATTTGTTTCCTCACAGTTCTAGAGGCTAGAAGTCTGAGACTGAGGTGTCAACAGAGTTGGTTTCTTCTGAGGCCTCTCTCCTTGGCTTGTAGATAGCTGCTTTCTCCCTGGGTCTTCACATGGTCTTTCCCTCTGTGTCTGTCTGTGTTCTCATCTCCTCTACTTAAAAGGACACTGGTTTTATTGGAGAAGGACCCACTACATAGCCTTATTTAAACTAAATTACCTCTTTAAGGATCCTATCTCCAAATATAGTCATTCTGAAGTACTAGGGGTTAGGATGTCAACAAATGAATGGCGGTGAGTGGGGAGACACAATTCAGGCCTTAACACCAATAATGTTTTTTCCTGAATATACTCATGGGAAGTTGTTCAGATTCTGCAAAAGGAACTTGGATTGGTCTGATGGGACATTGGCCTCGAAGCTACAGTGGAGCTGGAGTCCCTCCATCTGCAACCAGAGCAGGACGGCAGGACTCCCTGAAGAATCACATGCCTCCCTTCCAGGAGCTATTTCTCTGAATCATTCCACGCACTCTTGTCAGAGTCTCTTCACCAATCTCCATGATCTCCATGTGCAAGTAGAGAATCAACAGAAGACTTTCTGAAGGAAACGAGGTCCTGCCTCTAGTCCATCTATGTGGAACCCAACTCCAGAGTTGAAGAGTAAGAGGTAAATCCTGACGAGATGGAGGTTCAGCTGGGGCCCTGGCCTGGGCCCCGACGAGCATTGCCCTCAGGCCTTGAGGTTGGTCAGGCCACTGCCAAACCTGCCCGCCCTATACCAAGTAGGTGAGCCAAGGCTGGGCCAGCATCTCCCCCTCTGGCCTTACACTTTCTTCTTACTCTTCCCACATCTGCAGCAGCTTCCTGCAGATGAATCTGCCTGCCTGTGCTTGGAAAACCACAAAGTCAGAGAGCAAAACAGCATCCAAATTAGTAGCAAATGCTGTTTTAACTCTTGGAAAGAATCCATCTTAAATTCCATAAGAAACTGGTTATAAAGATGGCACTGAAGTTGTATCACGCAGGCTAAAGTGTGTAGGGATTTTTTAAAAAATGCAGGCAGGGGCGCCTGGGTGGCTCAGTGGGTTAAAGCCTCTGCCTTCGGCTCGGGTCATGATCCCAGGGTCCTGGGATTGAGCCCCACATCGGGCTCTCTGCTCAGCAGGGAGCCTGCTTCCCCCTCTCTCTCTGCCTGCCTCTCTGCCTACTTGTGATCTCTGTCTGTCAAATAAATAAATAAAATCTTAAAAAAAAATGCAGGCAGTGGGAGCTATGTTATGAATTATGCCCCCTATTTGGGACACTGGGACGAGAAGTTTCAAAGCAACACTGAAAATGCTTCTCTAACCTTGCCCAGACTCATCTGACCCTTTACAAATGAGCCCGTCTACCTACGAATGTGCAGGTCTCTATAAGATGAAACTTTGGTTTCTTGATTACCCAAGACCAAATAGCCCTTCGGCCCACATTTGTCAGAAGGAGTGGGTAACACTGGACACAAAGCAAAATGCCAAAAGCCACCCAAACCCTTCGTATTCATGCTCCCTGGTAGTTTCAGTGCTTTCCTTCACAGGGTCGGTGGGGCAGGCCAGTCATAGGACATACCCCCAAATTAGGTAAGGTGACTTCCCTGCCCAGAGCCTGCTGGCCCCTTGGCTTCTCATTGATGATTCAGCATTAGCCAGTCCCTGGGGCTTTTTATGGGCCTGGCACAAAGCACTGCCCTCATGGAAAGCATGCCATGTTCAGGGAATAGCAAATTGTTCCTCATGCCTGACACCTCAGATGTGTTTTGCTTTGTAGAACGTGAATTTTCCTCCCAGTGTCCAGCTCCACGTGAATTCTCAGGAAGACTGGTTAACCAGGTGTGTGCTCTATAGGAACTGGAAAACTAGAAAATCCAGAGTCCGTGTGTGGGAAACAAATCATGCAGATGGAGAATGTTGTCTTCTCCTTTGTTAGTTCTTAGCAGAGGCACAACAAAAAGTGAGTGAATGAGTGAACCTCACTAGTTTGTCCCACACCTCCCAGGAATGTCCATCAGGCCTTCATTCCCCTACAGCGGGGTTCCCAGGGGCCACCCCACAGGCTGCCCAGGAAAGTGCAGGAAGTGAACACACCTTGTATCTTGAATATGTGTTTTTTCTGCTGAAAATAATTCATATCCACATTAATTTAAAGAGGTGGCTTAGTCGGTTGAGCATCTGACTCCTGATTTCAGCTCAGGTCATGATCTCAGGATTGTGAGATCGAGCCCTGCATAGGGCTTCATGCACGTCAGGTGTCTGCTTATCCCTCTCCTCTGTTCTTCCCCCACATTCACACACACTTTCTCTCAAATAAACTTAAAAATAAAAGAAAAAAAAAAACAAAAGAAAAGAGTTAGTCCCCCCCCCATATAATCATAATACAGGTTGACACCAAAATAAAGAGAATCAAAAGAGTTCCAGTATGTTAATGCAATTGGATGTCCCCACGACACTCATGGCTTTCCTAGCAACAGAATGTTAATTATTCTGGAAGAGGACAAGGCAGATAAGCACTCATTTGTGGTGACAATATAGTTTATTTCTTTATTCACTAGGGAAAGGCTGCCACCATCCAAACCCTGATGTCATTATCCTAATCAGGGAAAAAGTCCAGCCCTGACATACCACAGCCTTAAGGAAAGAACAGGGCAGGATGAAATCAACCCATCTACGAGGAAAACAAATCAAAAAAGAGATCTGGATATAGGAGAGGTTTAAATGTGGCCTCCACAGCCTGGATGAGATGGGAAGTCCCAGCCCTGTCACTGGCTGGAGGCAGGTGAGGAGAACCTTCTACCGGGCCCCCTGCTGTGCCCAATGCCAGCCCAAACCGGCAGGGCATGCCAATGAGGTAGACAGCACAGCCCTGCCCTCCCCTTGTGGAAATGACAGTCCTTCTGGGAAGAGGAGATTAATGCCCTTAGAACTCTCAGGAAAGCAATCCAGACCAGGTGTAAGGTAGTGCTGGGTAGAGGTTCCAACCACACAGAAAAGGGAGGGATGGGTGACCTGTGCTAGCCAGAATAGGTTGTCAAAGGAAAAGGACTTAAACTGGTGCTTAGGGAGACAAATGAGGGAAAGAATCTGGAATAGGGGGAGGAGAGGGGGGAAAGGGGAGAAAGAGATTTCTTTATAAAATGGAGTTACATCTGAAGAGTTAGTGGGAGTTTTCTATGTAATGGCTAATTAAATATGGAAAACTCTTGAGAGCCTGTTCTCTCTTTGTTCTCTTTGTTCTCTCACTTCTCTCTCCCTTCCTCCCTCTCTCTCCCTATCCGTTCATATGCATTTTGTCCAGTTATGAAACCAGAGGACATCATTCTGAAATCAGCACTTTCAGGAGAGTAGAGACAGACCTCTGAGGTGGCTCAGAGTCATTCAAAAATTATCATTAACAAATAAGGGTGACTCTCCACAACCCCCCATGGGCAGGGAGATCAGGTGGAGTGGGTTGTGATTCATTCTTCCTCACACCAGAAACCAGGCTCCTTGGTGGGGTAGGACACAGCCCTGACTTCTCCAGAGCCACTGACAGAGACTTTCAGGTGAGTTGGATGAGCTAGTTCATCCTGCCATCTTCTCAGTGCCGCTGGGACTTACTATAGGTGCAGCTCAGGAAGGGAACACCTCATCAAATCTGGGGAATTCAAAAAAGAGGCATCAAAGCCAGAATTCACTGCACACTTCACCTATCTTCCACAGAACTTCTTTCCATAAGCATCTCAGAGGTTCAAAACATAGGTCCTGGATGTTTGGCCACATGGTTAGGCCTCATACATCATCAACTTGTTTCACAGGCAAGGACACTTGATCACTTGATCACTGAGGAGTCGAGTGATCTACTCAAAGTCACAGAGCTAATGCCTATCAGACTGGAGCCCAGGCTTCCTGCTCTGAGTCAGGACTCCTTCAACTGCACTTGGTAATATTAATACGAGTAGGAATCTGCAAACTCTTTCTATAAAGGACCAGAAACTACTTTAAGCTTTGCAGCTAGTGCAACTATTCAACTTTGCCTTTATAGCTTAAAGGAGTCATAGACAATGTGTGAACACATGGATTGGGCGCCAATAAAACTTTATTTATAATAACAGGAGGCTGATTGTATTTGGCCCACTATCTTCAGTTTGCTGACCTCTGAACAAGAATATTGATTATTTATCGATCCCTTACAATGCTCCAGAGCTTGTGCCGAGCACTTTGCAGGCATTCTCTCAATTAATTGTCAACAGTCCTATGTCATTAGTGTCATTCCCATAATTCCACTGATGTGAAAAGTGAGGCTCAGAATGACAGATAACTGGCTGAAATCCTGGAAACTGTAACTGGCAGAACTGAAAGGCAATCCTAGGTCTTAACCGCAGAATCTTAACTAATCACCAATAGATGATAGTACCTCCCAGATGCATTAAAAACTTTGGTTTCCGATGCAATCTTCTCCTTTGAAGATTGCTCCTGTCTAGAGATACTGAGAGAGTGATTAACCATTCCAGTTTGCCTGGGACTGAGGGGTTTCCCAGGATGCAGGACTTTCCATGGTAAAACTGGGATACCCTCAAGCAAACCAACATGGTTGGTCACCCAACATCAGGCATTTTTTTAAAGATTTTATTCATTTATTTGACAAAGAGAGAGAGAGAGGCAGGCAGAGAGAGAGAGGGAAGCAGGCTCCCCACTGAGCAGAGAGCCCAATGTGGGGCTCGATCCCAGGACCCTGGGATCATGACCTGAGCTGAAGGCAGAGGCTTAACCCACTGAGCCACCCAAGCGCCTCAACCTCAGGCATTTTGATGGTACATTTGTGGCCTGTTCAACTGAAGAAAGTAAACATTTGTGGCTACCTGAGGCAGGATTTGAACTGAGGCCCTTTGCCCTGAGTAGAGCAGAATGCCAGAGAACAAAGTCACATGACAGACCAAGGGAAGAGGGTTGCTGGGAAGAGAAAGATAACAGGATGAGTAATTTCTCTCAAGAAGCCATGAAGAAGTCATATTTATGATTCCTGGTGGACCTCAACCATTCTTCCTATTTCTTCTTTCTTAGACTTACTCATTTCTCCAGGGTCTTTAGAGGACTCACACCGAGGGTCTACACACTCCTATTTGCACACTAATCAAATAGGGAGGGAGAAATCACTAGAGAATTGGTCCTAGTGGAGGTCCAACTGGGGCCTTTGTGTATCTGAAACACACTTGTGTCCCTTGACTACTTTTCAAGATATCCCCATCCAATCTGCTTCCACTGAGAATCTTTTTCCCTTCCCCCTTTCCTATGCTCCCATATCACTCTGTACATCCCTCCCATAAACTGTGTTGTTCTCCTGAGTGTATAATTATCAGTTTGGCCTGTCTTTCTCCCTGATTTTTGAAATAGATACTTTGAGCTCAGTGTTGGCCACTCCTGTTCAGCACTATATCTTAGATACCTAGAAAATATGTCAAAAAGAAGGTCTCAATAAGTGTCCACTGAAAAGGGAACATGTTAGCCCAAGAGGGGAAGAATGAAACGAACATTCCCACTAGACTTTTAGGGCACCATGCATGTTCCATATATATTTTATTTTGTTTTCGATAAATGGATACAAATGATCACCAAATAGGATGCTGAGCATACAGTGGGCACACTTTCGAG
Source organism: Taxidea taxus jeffersonii (assembly GCA_003697995.1). Taxonomy (NCBI): domain Eukaryota; kingdom Metazoa; phylum Chordata; class Mammalia; order Carnivora; family Mustelidae; genus Taxidea; species Taxidea taxus. The sequence goes on from ML107314.1 coordinate 52,182, forward strand.
TTCCTCCCCAGAGACTGGTCCAGTACATTTTAGTCCTTCCGAACTCTTAAGACCATTCCTTAGGACAACAGGTAAGAAAAAGAAATAAAAAGTGTCCAGACTAGGGGCGCCCGGGTGGCTCAGTGGGTTAAGCCTCTGCCTTCAGCTCAGGTTGTGATCCCAAGGTCCTGGAATCGAGCCCCGCATTGAGCTCTCTGCTCAGCAGGGAGCCTCCTTCCTCCTCTCTCTCTGTCTGCTTCTCTGCCTACTTGTGACCTCTGTCTGTCAAATAAATAAATAAAATCTTAAAAAAAAAAAAAAAGAAAAGTGTCCAGACTAAAAGGAAGAAGTAAAACTATCTCTATTCACAGATGGTGTGATCTTGAATATTAAAAAATCTTGAGAAATCCCCTAAAAAATAGTATTAGAACTATTAAACTAGGTCAGCAAGAATGCAGGATACAAGATCAAAATGCAAAAAATCAATTGTATTTGAGCCCACTTGCAATGAATAATCCGAAAGTCAAATTAAGAAAACAAATGAGGGACAGAATGGCCAATGGCCTGCAGAACAACACGCCTAAGTTTCATTGTGACTACTGCAACATGTACTCCACCCATGACTCTCCACCTGTGAGAAAGATACACTGTAGTGGGAGGAAACACAAAAAGAATGTGAAAGACTGCTATCAGAAATGGATGGATGAGCAGGCTCAGAGCCTGATCAATAAAACAACCATTGCACTTCAGCAAGTAAAGATACCTCCTACGGCATTCTTTGTTCCTCCTCCTCCAGGGGCAATGATCCCACCTCTCTGCCAGTCTCCAGATCCTCATTGCCTTGGTATGATGCCAATACCCCAAATGGGGGGGCCCTCCCATGATGCCTCCTCCTGGGATGATGCCACTGGGACCTGCTCCGGGAATGAGGCCACCTATGGAAGGTCACATGCCAATGATGCCTGCACCCCCAGTGGATGAGACTTCTTGCTTGCCCCATGATGGTGCCCAGTCAGCCAGGAATGACTCGACCAGACAGATAAAGAGAGAGGGAACATCTTTATATCCATTTTACATTACTTGTTATACTTCACCAGGAGATCATGGTCCTGTGACTCTGGGTGTTTTCTAACAGGATAACCAGGAAGACTTGCTCCCCCTTCTTATCAAAAAGAGAATAGTTTTTGCAGGGGAATAGTGGGATCAAAAAAAAAAAAAAAAGCAGTTTTCACTTCTATTGTGAAATGTGAAATGAAAATTGTCATCTGTTTTAGTTTAAAAAAAAGAAAAGAAAAAAGAAAACGAATCAAAAAAAGAAATGAAAGTACATTCACAATAATATCAAAAAGAATAAAATATTTAGGAATAAACTTAATAAAAGAAGTGCAAAATGTATACTCTATTCTAAAAACTACAAAATAGTCTTTTTCTTTAAATATGTTTATTTATTTATTTATTTGAGAGAGAGACAGTGAGAAAGAGCATGAGAGGGGAGAAGGTCAGAGGAAGAAGCAGACTCCCCATGGAGCTGGGAGCCCGATGCAGGACTCGATCCCAGGACTCCGGGATTATGACCTGAGCCGAAGGCAGTTGCTTAACTAACTGAGCCATCCAGGTGCCCCAAAACTACAAAATAGTCTTGAAAGAAATTAAAGAATCCAAATGAATGGAAAAACATCCCATGTTCATGGATCAGTAGACTTAACATTGGTAAGATGGCAAAACTCCCCAAACTGATCTATAAATTCAACAAAAAACCCATCAGCATTCAGCTAACTTCCGTATAGAAATGGATCAGTTAAGTGTGAAATTCATGTGGAGTTCCAAGGGACCAAAATAGTCAAAACAATCCTGAAAAAGAATAAAGTAAGGTTCACATTTCCCAATTTCAAAATTTACTGCAAGACAGTGTGTTACTGCCACAAAGATAGACATATAAACCAATGGAGTAAAAATAAGAGTCCATAAATAAACCCATACATTTGCAGTCAAAAAGAACAACAAGGGGACGCCTGGGTGGCTCAGTGGGTTAAGCCTCTGTCTTCGGTTCAGGTCATGATCTCAGGGTCCTGGGGGAATTGAGTCCCGCATCGGGCTCTCTGCTTGGCGGGGAGCCTGCTTCCTCCTCTCTCACTCTCTACCTGCCTCTCTGCCTACTTGTGATTTCTCTCTGTCAAATAAATAAATAAAATCTTTTTTTAAAAAAATATTTAAATTAAAAAAAAAAAAAGAACAACAAGGGTGCCCAAAGCATCCGATGGGGAAGAACACTCTTCAGCAAATGACGCTGGACTGCCACTTGCAAAAGAACAAAGTGGGAGCCTTATCCCATACCGTATGCAAAAATTAGCTCAAAACTGGTCATTAAGGAAATGCAAATAAAAATCACAATGAGATACCATTTCATAACCATAAGGATAGCTACTATAATATTTTTTAAATAATAACAATGTTTGTGAAGATATGGAGAAATTGAAATTCTTTTGCATTGCTGGTGAGGATATAAAATGATAGAGCCACTGTGGAAAATAGTTTGGTGGTTCCTACCGAGGAGCTAGGTAGAATCTACCTAGAGATAAACCTAGAATTAGCATGTGACCCAGTTCCCACTCCTGGGTATATACTCAAGAGAACTGAAAACATATGTTGTCCACATGGAAACTTTGACATGGATGTTTAGGGCAATATTTATAAACACCAAAGTGTAGAAATGACCCGAATGTTCATAAACTGATGAACGTGTAAACAAAAAGCAACAGAGTCATACAATGGAATATTATTCAACCATAAAAAGGAATAAAATATTGGCAAACGCTACAACATGGATGAACCTTGAAAACATTATGCCAAGTGAAAGCCAGTCATAAAAGACCATATGTTACAGGATTCCATTCATATGAAAGTCCAGAATGGGGAAATCTATAGCAGCAGAAA